>JAQFYM010001069.1:0-40875 GCA_034694785.1 Agrenia bidenticulata
TTATTTGTTCACTGTAGACACTATAAAAATTCTAATATTTTTTTGCGTTTAATAAAAAAAAAGTCGCATTTTATCCTTATATACTTGGCAAATATTGTGCATTTGTATTTATATAGAATCAAGTTTACTAAAACTCTGTATGAACAGTTCAGTAGTGAAACATAGTAATTAGCTTATATAGATAACTAAAAAAAGCTTTTTTTACGCCTCATAATATTTTTGTTGTGATTTTCCGTAGGTTGCAGTTTTAAGCTGCATATAATATAGTAACGTTGATTGTCATAGCAGTTCTTGTTTTTTTTTTACATAATACCCTCTTTAAAGCTGGTTTACTAGGTACTTTTGTAACGATAACCTTTTTTTTTACTAGCAAAATTTGTTAAAGTGCAAAAAACTCACAGTCACGGTTTATCTTTGTGAAAAGATTCTGTGTTTGCATTGTTTCAATATGCGGCCTATGTTCTTTATTCTTAAACTTACTACTGACCACTGTCTGTATTAAGTTCAAAATTTTATTTGTTGCCATGGTATTGAATATTTTTCTATAAATTGTAACAAAAATACATTATGCAATAAACTATTTGTTTACTAATAAATGACATGAAGTAATTCTTTTTATAAAAATATTTTTGCATTACGGTCTAAAAATATTTTTTGCCTTTTTTATAAAGTAAATCATTTATTTGTATTTTTATCTTTTTTATATTCAGTGTTTTTACATCTATTGTTTTATTTATTTTTTTTCTTTTTTCGTTTTTTCAAGTAAATAATTTTCTCTCTTTGACTTGACATTTGTCATTTTTTTGCTTCATCATTTTTTCATTTTTTTTACTCTTTTATTCTATCTTTCTTTATTTCTATTATTATTTCATGTTATAATTCTAGCATTCTTTTATTCTTATATTCAATGCTTCTGATAATTTACCATTCTTTTATTCTTGCATTTAACATTCTTTTTTTCTCTAATTTTATTTTTCTTTATATTTTATATTTTTTTTCTTAGCTGCTTTTCTTTTTATTTTCTTAGTTTCTTAGTATATATTACTTCGTATATACATTCATTTATTCATTCTTTCTTTTGTTTCTTATTTTTTTCATTCTTTCATTCTATTATTCTTACATTATTTGGTATTTTAACTTTTATTTTTATGTGTTTTTTTTATATTTTTTTATACTGCTAATCTTTTATTTTGTACTCTTATATAATTTCATTCTTGTATTATTTACCCCTTCTTTTTTATATCCTTAGAAACACAGTAATCTTCTATCCTTTCATTCAAAAATTTTTTACTTGTTTCATTGCTTCCATTTTTTCATTCTTTCGTTTTTCTTTTCTTTCATTCTATCATGCTTTCTATTTTTTTATGCTTTTATGCTTTTATTTTATATTTTGTTTAGTCAACATTCTGATCTTAAATTCAATCACTCTGAGAGTTTTCTTTTTGGCTTAACTGTGTTTCATGTTTTTTTTTCTGTTTTTTTGTCAGTTGTTTATTTCATTTATTCTTTTTTTTTCATTTTTTCATTTTTTTATTTTTTTCTTAAATTTTTAAATTTTTGTTAATTTTGTTTCTTTGTTTCTGTTTTTGTTTCTTTTTTTGTTTCTTTCATTGACCCTTTTTTTCTTTCTTTCTTTCTTTGTTTGTTTGTTTATTTGTTTCTTTGTTTCTTTCTTTCTTTCTTTCTTTCTTTTTTGGTTTTTTTTTTTTTTTTTTATTTTCTTGCTTTCTAGCTTTCTTTCTTGCTTTCTATCTTCTCTTTCATGCTTTCTTGATTTTGATCTTTTTTTTTTCTATTTCTTTTATACTTTATTATCTTTCGTTCTTGCTCGCATTTTTTTTTCATTATTTCTTGAGGGTTGTTGTTTATTTTTTGACGTTTCTTTGGCTTTAAGCTTTTTTTTATTTTATTCGTTTATTCTTTTTTTATTCTATATTTTTAAAAACTTCGACGGATGTTTTTTCTTCCGTTTTATATTTTTTTTTTATTTCCTTATTTTCTTTTTTTTAAATTTAACGTTATTCTTCTGTTGTTTCTTGTGTTTTTCCAAGTATTTCTTTGCTTAGCATCAGCCATTTTTTTTCTTTTTGTCTTTTTTTTTTTCTTTTTTCTTGTTTTTTTTTTATTTTAAGTTTTTTTTATTTTTATTATATTTCATTTTTACTTTATTTTTGTAAATAAGTAGTTTTTGTCATGTACTTTACGTTTTGACTTAGTTCGATTACTTTTTCTTAAGTATTAATTTAGCCTTAGTATTTTGCACATGTATTTATTAAGCATATTTGCACTTTAGCTTTTGTATTATTTCATTATTTCTTGTTTTTTCTAATTCAATATCTCCATTCTACTTTTCTTAAGGTCTGTTTTTGTGTACTGTTACGTAAAAAGCTATACGGTTCGTATTTAAACGTTCGGATCAAGAGTCAAATCCTACCTGACAGAGGGGGATGGGTTGGCTTCGTATTCTTTTGGCAAAAGTAACTTACCTGAGTTACCATTTACAGGGGGGATTCAACTTTAATAAAAAGGCTTTACAAAACAAACCAAAACAGAAAAGTAAAAAAAGACTATAATAGTATGAATTACAAAGCTTAACAAAACCTTTTTGTTCTTAACGTAACATATTTACTGTAAACGAACAGAAATATGTATAAAAATAGGATAAAAGTGAGAGTTGCGTGTAGGGTAATCAAAAGAACATGAGTGACGTAAGCATAATTTTTTAAGAAACATACTTAAAAACGGTTTAAAGCCTAAAAAGGCCGTATTTACAGTAATTTTTTCAGTCAAGGTGTGCATCAAACACGTGGCTATTGTGTCATGTTTTTATTATTGTAAGCAATAATGGTAGCAGACGTTGTTTTTTGTGCTTCAGACATAAACTTTTTTTTTACATCGAAGGGATTTGACCTGTGATCCTTGTCGTATTTCGGTTTGACCCTTATGGATTTTTCGGCTGACTAATGCCTTTGATACATTTTAGGGGGATTTAGACCCTTGATTCCGTCGGATTTTCTACCTAATTATCCTTTTTTTTCCTTTAAGTTTTTGTATCACATCTATCTATATTTTTTTTCGTTTACTTTTTGTTTTTTTAGACAAAATTTCATCTTTAATTTCATCTATTTAGTAAAACAGTTATCTGGAGTGGTTTTTTTTTAAAAACCTAAACATTTGTTTTTAGTCTAAATTTTAATGATTTTAATTTTAAATACTTGTGTAGTATGTAAAAAACAAAAAAAAAAAAATAATTTTCGGTATTTTTGTAGAGTCAACAATTTATATAGTATTTAACATGAACGACAAAAAAGACTTACTAGCATAAAAAAAGTATTCGTCATATTTTTTGTAAAACACGTTTCTTATATTATTGACAAGTTTAGATATAAATAGGAATTTTTAGTATGTTGTTTAAAAAAAATGCCTGTAAAAAATATATCTTGCACACAAACATTTTAAATTTGTAGTGTCAGTATTCTAGAAAATTGAAAATGTTTTTTTAGCGTTCGTTGGTCTTTACAAATTTTTTTTTGGCAATATTTTAAGTTGCAAACAAAAATTTACGGATTTAAAAAAAATAAAAAAATATTGAATAATGTTCCTTGCTACGAGCATAATAAAATAGCTAAAAACTGTTTACTCAATAACAATAACATAAATATATATAGCTTCTAGATTGCAAAAACAATAGAAATGGTTGCGAGTCTAGTTATGGTATACTTTTATGTGTATACTTAATTCCATTTATACGACATAGATTCAAGCGGGTCGTACTTTTGTGTGTTTTTTAATAGTTTTTTTTTTATTTCTGTATTTTAAAAAAAATCCGGTAAAAATGTTTTTATATTGTAATACCTGCATTAACAATGCGCAAGATGCACAGCGCAAACAATAATAGTTGCTTAGTTTTTTTTTTTGTTTTTGTATTGATAAGACCATGTTCTGTTGCAAACTCAAAAACTCGTATTTCGCAAAATAATTAAAAATGGCGATTAAAAAATATTTTAAATCTAATAATACTTAATTCTTAAAAAAATGTGTTTATAAAAATATATTTTGTATAAAATTCCACATTTTTTAAACATACTAGTTATAAAACTCTCATTTATGGTATAACGACCCTTAGCAGTAAATCGTACTATTTTCTGCAATTGATTTGTAATTGTTGTTCAGATAAAATAAAAAAAGAAGAATGGGTAATCTCAAACTTACAAATTAATAACATTTTTGTTTTCCTATAAATCATTGATTGCAAAAAAAAAGAGGGGACAGCCCTTATAATAAACAAATCTTTTTTGAAGAGTATGGGCCCTTTGATCCCTCTGAATAGCGTCATGAGTATAGAAGAAGTTTTTTTTTTGTAAAAGCTAACAGCAGAATATCATTTTAAAAAAAAAGTCGAAATGATGGATATAAAAAATCTTTCAGACCTTTAAACGGACATGACCGCGCTTCAAAAATATTTTTTTATGGGCATAGTTTTTTGCAATATTTTGTCTTCCACTGCTTAAAATTATTTATACATACATATTATACTTGTGTTCTACTTTTTGCGTGTTTTTTCTATACTCTTAATACAAAATAGGGTTGGTACAAAGTTATCATATACAATTTGAGTTAACTGTCAGCGTTCTTTTATAAAAAACATTATTATTATCATATTGTAATTTTTTTCGAAAACGAAATGCATTTTGTTTATAAAAGTATATCTTTTTTATGTTTGTATTGCAATTTTTCGTGAACTAATAGTTTATTAAAAAATAATTAAACTGTTATTAAACGTTTTAATTTTTTCTTTGTATTTATAGCAATTATATAAAGCGATTGCCCGTTATTTTTCTTATTGTGTAGGATTATTCGTTGCAAAATTTTTTACTTTAAAAACACAAATGAAGTAGCTTATAAAATGCTTACGTTTTAAGGTTTCTTTTTTTGTTATTTACAACTCAAACAAAGAATACAAAAAACAAATGGGTAATGCAAAGTAAATATTTATTTCCTAATTCGAAGCCGTAATCGTTGTTGTAAAAATACAAGTTTTTTTCTCAAACATTTATAAAATGTACAGCACATTACTGGTTGCCGACCGTTACTATGCTGGGTGACTTTTTAAGTATTTAAAAATACAGAAAATCAACAAATTTATAAATGAATGCAAAGTGCATATTAAAAAACGGATTTTTTTGATTTTTTTGATTTTTAGTATTACTAAATAACGAAAAACATGGGTATAAAGTTTTTGCAATAAACATTGATTTCCTTATGTACAAAAAAAAGTATTGTACATCTTTGCTTTTATCATATGAATTTTTTTTATAGTATCTATTAAACTATTTGCATGATTACCTTTTTCAACATATTTATTTATTTTTATTTTAATTTTAGTTTATCAGCTAGAAAATCTTGTATCTAGACAGATCTTTTTAAAAAAAAAAACCTATCTCTGTAACACAGTAAAAACTATATTACAAAACCTAAAGATATATTTTTACTAAAGCTATGACTAGTTTTTCTGTATTCTGTGTTGTGTAACGCGTATGCAAAACAAAAAAGAAATTACCATTGTCTCCTTTTTCTAGTATTTATTCCTACGAAAGATTTAAAAATACCCAATTGATAAACAAAGTTCCGTAGTAGAGGAAATGTATTTTCTTCTGTCTTTTATAAAATGTATATTCTATCCACTTTATCATCATTCTCATAAACGTCAGTGCATATGCTTTGTGTTTACAGAAGCATGTTTACGTTACCTATTAAATCTATTAACATCAATAATCGACACGATTTACAAACACCAAAAGAATCACTTAGCCGTCCATAAATATTTTTTGCATTCGATATCAATACGTATATTCAGTTTTAAAAGGCTCGCATGGTTGCATCCTAGATCTTGTAACTCACTTCAATATTTTCGCATGTAGTCCAACCACTCCGTCACAGCCATTTTGCACTATCCTTATAAACGTGGTGTGGCCCACGATCGTTCGTTCGTAAATAAGTTCCCTTTCTTTGAGAATGTTCAATTATGCGTAGGCAAAGCAAAAAAGGTGTTATAAATTGTCTTTTTACAATAAAAAATAAGTTTTAAAAAAATCTATTAAATTAATAAAAAAAGTCTTTTACATAAATAGAATATAATTATTATCTTGTTTACTTGAATGTATTGTGGAATCTGACGTTTGTGGTCTTTTTTCTATGGTTTAGCACGAATAATATTCTACGACCCTAAGTAAATACAAAATGCCAAAAATAGTCAGCGAGAAAATGTTCACGGAATAGATGACCCTACCGTTATCTTTAGTGTCGTAGATGTAACAATACATGGTATTTTTTTTGTCGTAACCGAATATTTTTTAGGGATCGAAAAAATACATAAATAGAATATATTGTTTAATCCGTCATAAACTATAACAAAAATAAGTGTAAATGATTATAACATAAAGCCTTTGCAGCAAACCATAATATAATAGTAGATAAAAGAGAAAATTAAAAGTAAAAAAGGCATTGGAACTTAGAAAAACAACATACAAAAGAGAAAAAAAAATATGCTTTAGTAAATTAAAACTAAAACTAACGCTTTAACGATAAAAATTTATTTTTTAAATATCTGTTAAAAAATATTAAATATGCCTAGATTATGGATTTTTATAACAAGTTTCTAAAACCTGCTTCTAAAATATCAAAAAGTCATTTTCGTGTTACTAGCGCAATTGCTTGCAATAAAACGCTTTAAACGCTTTTTACGCTTTCAAATGTACTAAACAAAAAAATACGACATTGATAAGTTACAATCGTAATATAAAAAACAAGGTAACATAAACATAGAAAATTGTGTAAACCTTGTTTTTTTATAGAAAAAAAAGGCATGATGCAGTAAATGACAGAATCTCCTGTAACATACATTTCATATACCGATTCTTGTTAGGGGTACTTTTCAGAGACCAAGCAAATGATTGCAATGAAAGTTTAATGCTTTCTTGCCAGTAAAAAATAGAAACAACTTTTATGTATTTTTTAGCGCAGATACAAAAATTAAGTTATTTACAAGTTCAGGAAATTTGCAATGTGTATTTTTTCTTTTAATGTATACGCGTTACGACAATAATTATACACTGCATACCAGGTTTTTAATTTTAAAACAAGTTACCTATTGAAGAGTAAAAAAAACAATTTTTACAAAAATATGTAGCCTATACATGCGCACTTATACGCTCATATGTAAGGTAAGAATTTGTACACGTAAAATTGTTGTTCTATTTAAATGAAAGACGTGTGTACAGGTTTCCTGCCAATAGTTAACGTTTAAAAGTACCGTCTTTTCAAATATATAGCACATAAGAAACAGATTGCTAATTTTTTGCCTTTTAAAAAAAATTGAATTGGCAATATAACTCCAAAAACGGCTCTGTATTGTAAAACAGGTATCAAAATGCAAAAAAACAAAACTGTAATTAATTAATACTAAATAATCATTTTAGATTATAAAATTTAACCCATAATGAAAAATTATCTGTAGTTTAAATTTTTCTTAGATTTTTTAGTATATTGTATACAAGATTTTGTTTTTTTTTAAAGGCAATTTTTTAAATATATAAAACAAAAAAATGCCGCTGACTGCTACGATAGTAGTTTAAAGTTTAACATTAATTACTAGTGCAAAAATAGCAAACAATATTTATTCATGTTAATGAAATAAATTTATTAATGAGTTTATTCATAATGACTGTTTTATTATTTTTCAAATGGTCATTTTAAGAGTGAATCAACGCTTGCGTGTAAACGCAAAAAAGAGTATTTTGTCCTATAAAAGTATGAAAACGTATTTTTCGCTTTATAAATGTCGCTATCATATTACGTCTATAACTGTTTTCTAAGTGGCGTACCCAGGTTTTTAGAAAAGAAGGCAGGGTAATGGGTGTAGCAACAAAAATTGTTTACCCCATTAAAAGTGCCGACCGGACACTTTTTGTCGTCAAAAAGTGTTCAGCCGGAATAAATTTGTCTGTCGAAAAGTTGCCCGCGCCGACCACTATTTGACAGTTAAATAGTGTTTCTCTTGTCAAAAAGTGTCCCCTCTGTAAATATGGGGTTTTGAAACTTTTGTCATGATGATTGTTCTACAGCGAGACAAAAAAAATCAAAATAACAATTTCAGTACAAAACAATTGTGTTTATTTTGTTTGTACAATCTACAACCGAAAAAATAACATTTATCTTTAAAACATTAATTTTTTTGAGAAAAAAAAAAAACACCAAATGATAAATACAAAATAGTAAATTTAATGACAATCACATCAAAAACAACATTTATATTTTACGAGCTAAAAATTTCACATACACTAAGCAAGCATTTTTTAAAATTTGCAAAAATAATAAAAAATTGGTTTTAATTATAGTTTTTGGGGCAATACACACATTTTTTTTATTAGCCTTCACACCCACATTTTTATACTAATTTCTATAATACAAAAAGAATTTAATCAAGAAACCAAGAAAGAATAAAAAGACAACTAGGGCACAATATGTACATAAGTAATGTATATATTAACAAATGCATTTGTAAGCGGCTGTTTTGTCTTTTATTTATGATACCGCGTAAATTGGGAACATATTTTTTTATCCCCGACACTTAAAGGACGACTTGTATGCCTAATTTATTTTTAATATCAAAGTGCATAAGAGTAAACCAAAAGCGTTACCTTAATGTTTAATTACAGAACTTAGCAGTATTTTTATCATCGGGGTTTACTTCGTTTACAATTTTATCATGTTGACTGAACACAAATATTTATACATTTGCAACCTTTTTTCTAAAATCTACAAATGCATTTCACTTTTTGTAGTTTGCGACTATGAAGTGTTCGCTGTATGAGTGCGCCCCCAATCACGCAAAATTCTGACAAAACAAAGTAAAAAATTACAAAAAAAAAGCAATATTGTTGGCTCTTTTGCACTTTGTAACCTGATTTTTTAATCAGGCATACTAGTCGCTTTTTAAGTGCGAGGGAAAACGTAACTCCTAAATTACATGGTAAGAGAAAAAGCGAAAAAAAGGCCAATTTTTTGTTTTTGTTTTAATTTACATTTTCGCTGTACATTTAGTACCTTACTGTTTCTTTAACATTCTTTTAGATTCTTTAATTTATTCGTTATGTATAAACGATATTTTACAAAAAAATGATGATTTAGGCATAGTATTTATAAAACGGTTATTGGTGCGCACACTAAAAATAAAACTTATTTCTATATTGTTTCTACATATTTAAAAAATTGCAAGACTAGCATTTTTTGATCTCAGCATTAAAAACATAAACGTTTTTTTTTTGTGATTAACATTATATTTACTTTTTTTTAGTTTCAATTTGTGGTTTTCTCCATTTTTCTTGGAAAGAGTAATTTTTGTAATGAACATTCAATTTTTTCGGTTTACAATTGTATTACAAATACAACACGATTGCTTATCACAGAAATAATAATATATATTGCTTTTTGTCTCACAGTAAAACAATCATGATGACATAAGTGTCAAACCATCATATTTATAAAGGGCACACTACTTAACATGAAAAAGGGGACGTTTTATAACTGTCAAATAGTTTCCGGCCGGACACGGCTTGATGAAGGACTTTTTTTTAACGCTACAGGGTATAAAAATAATTACAGGATAATTTGAAATTTTTACTTTTTGAAATTTTTACTTATAAACATTGCTAAACGAAAAAATATATTAAAAGATATATCTCGAATTTTAAAACACTTAAAATAACCTAAATTTTAAAAAAGTTTTTTTTTGAAGGTTCACGCTGTTTTAAGATGTTCGCAATAAAAAAAATGTATAAAGGTAAATATAATGCACTAACCAAATTGTAAACAATAAATTTTTGAGAAATGGTAGTTTGCACGTCAAAAAACCTTGTTGTAAAAGCTGTAAGATGTTTTTCTCTTGTGCTACAAAATACATAAATTTAACAGTAGTAACAAAACATAACTAAAAATTGCATGTGAGTATTTGCTTTGTACACAGACTACAAACGAACAAAACGAAAGCAATACTGCGCTATATCTTGTCGCGTAAAATATAAATTTGGAAAACTGCAAAATAAATACTTACAAAAAAAATATTTAAAGAATTAGTTAATTGTCCTTTTATGCAATTATTTGCAGTTTTTCCATAGTCTTAGCAAGAAAAGACGACTTAACTCAGTTTTTTTATCTGATGTTTTTTGTGAGTCACGCGGCGGGTGCTTGAAAATTTATTTATTTTTTATTCGGGATAATATAGCAATAATGCAGTGCGTAGACAAGGGTTAAAACAAGGGCAAGAATTTGATAGCCATTGCATCAAATTAAAAGCATTTTTTTGTAAAAAAATGCAAAAGAAACCTTTTATGGACCTTTTAAATACCCTAATTATAAAATACATGTAAAAACTATGACATGTCTAAATTGACAAAATCTGCGTATATAACCTGTATGGTTGTGCGTGTGTACAGGTTACCATTCTATATGTTACCTTTTTAGCGCATAAACCTGCCAATCTCGCTTGCCGTTTGCCTAGTTTACAAACTAAAACTAGATATAATTTACCATCTACAAATATTTTACTTGGCGTCTGTCGAGCGCGGACGGCATTTTACTAGTTTGGACAGTAACATATACATAGAACAAAACACTTTTACCACATCGACATACAAAAGTCAAAAAGGCTTGATTTCATGCTATACACAAAGTAAAATTTGTTTTATTAGGTATATTAAGTTTTTTAACTTTAATAACGTTATAAGTTTATGCTTTTCACAGGCACTAGATTAAGAGCCAAGGTATTACGCGTCTGCTTAATAAAAATAAAATGTCAAGTTTTCTAGCGCTACACGCTCGCAATTATTATATGTTTTTGTTGTTACAATTATAGTGGACTGTTTTTTAGTTCAATATATGTTAATACGAGTTTTTTTTTAAAGCGTAGGGTCAGTTTTTTTTTTTTTTTTGCGTCAAATACAATTTTTTAAACACGTTGCTCTTAAAATGCTAAAATTTTGCAGTAAGATTTGTAAGAAATTTATTGTGCAGTCTTAGTCAAAAGTTGTATGCATATTTTACAATAATTTGATAAATATATTGTACCTTTTTTTTTGTTCGACGTGTATATTAAATACATTTACATTAACAGTCTTTGCTTTACTGCATATAAAATGCTGCTTTGTTTTAATGTGTATGTGTTTTTCGTAGCATTTTACAAAGAAAACAAAAATTCAAAAAAAAGTGGTTATATAACTTTTTTTGTTTGACATTGAACATTTTAGTAATAAGCTTTTACATTTGATATCTGATACTTTGTTTTAAAATATACGTCGAAATTTATAATCATGAATAAGTTAAAATATAAAAATTTATTTGCGTTTTTTATAATAAAAAAATGTAAATTGAAAAGTATTGTAAAGCTTTTGCAAAGTGCATGTAATTGGGTTACTGATCTTTGTTTCATGTAAAAGTTATATTTTTTTTGGCTGTTTTCTTTACTTTAAAAAAAAGTAAAAAGTAAATAAAATACTATGCGTGTATATAAAAATCTTTTTACTTGTAAAACATAAAATAAAGATGGATATATATAAGGAAGTCATTTTTTTTTTGATAAAGAGTGCAAAAAAAAATTCTTGCTGGAAAACCATGTAGCCTCATATATCAATTTTCGTGGGCGTAGAACCTGCTATGTTTACTTATAACTAGGGCAAGTCATAATTTCAGCAAAAAATGCAGTAATTGCATTTATTATTAAAAAAAAACAATCAAAGCAATTGAAGATTTTTGTCAATATTTTGAGTTAAAAAACATCAAGCGCATATAAAGGCAGACCGATGTGTCTATACGTTACAAAATAATATTTTTGTATCATATTTAGTATTCGTTGTTTATTTACGCTGGTTTTTGCAAAATAAATGCATGAAAAAGATGCAATTACAAGTAAAAAACTGCTGTTTATGTTTTTTGTTACATTTTAGCATATTCTAATACATTGAACATGCCTAAGTATAACACATATAAACATATATCGTTATTTTTCAATAGTAAACTGCACTTCAATATTAAATGCATTTTTTTGCTGTACGAGCACAGAAAAAACACAAATTACATATTTAAAGCAAAGCAAACAACAAGGGTTTTCTACTAGCTAGAAGTATTTGCCCTGTTTTTGAGGTAGTTTATTTATTATTTTTTATGCCAAAAAACCCAGGTGAAAAAAAAAGGGGAAAAAAAATAATAAAAAATCTAAACAAAACCTTATCTACCTTTAAACTATCATTTTTATTCAACAATATAGCTATATTTCAAAATGTTGTTTACTCGGGCTACCTTCTTTTACAAACCTACAATACAAAAAAAATATTAGTGATACAATAAAAAAGGCATATTAACTTTTAGTTTGTGGGTTTTAATGCTGTGTATTAGTGCATATACTCTTTTCGATATATTCAGAAAACTAAAGGATGAGTCTGGCATTACCAGCATGTTACTTTACACATACATTTGCGAAAGAAAAATCTCTGCTATGTAAGGAATCATAGTTAGTGAGTTTTGTAGCAAAAGATTGACACATGTTAATTTGCCTCTAAGCAAAAAATACTGAATTATTAAATTACAATAAAATTTCTTAATTAAAAGTTTTTAAAAATATTTTTTTTTGAAATTTTGATGCCCCAAGAACTGACCCCCATATAAATCTATACTTTCTTTTCAATTTCGGGGGGCACGTGTCCTCATGTTGCCTTTTCTATCTACGCCACTGAGTTGATCTTTGAAATCGTGTTTTTAGACAATAAAAACGATAAAAAGACAAACAACATGTTCTTTGAAAGTAAAGGTTGTTAGACTAACAGCAACTCTATATACCTTAAATACTTCATATCAGAATTTTTTTTCTTAGATAAAATATATCGAAAAAAATTCAGGTTAAAGCTGTAGACAATAACCGTATATATTGCTTACTGTGTATTAAAACACGCTAGTTTGTGCATATTTTTTGCAAACATGTTATCATGGCTATTTAGTTTTTTTTCATTTTCAGGCATAAACATTTTTTTAATCCGGCTACGACACAGGGGGGATACGACAAAAATAAATAACGTAGTTACAATAAAAAATTAAGATATAAAAGAAATGAATAAATATAGTTTTTTGCGGTTTTCATTGATTTATTTGTATAAATGATCAAAAAATAAAAAATTTTGTAAGTTAAAAAAAATATAAATATATGTTTTTTTTTAACTTTGTAAATATAAAAAAAATAAAAAAACAGATCTGAGCAATTGTGATTTGCGTACTTTAAAAAAAATAAAAATGCTATTAACGATTTGTTTTTTTTTTGAACAGCCGGAAATAGTTCTTACTGATATAAATAAATATTGGAAAACCTTACACTGTAATACTATTTGCTATATGTATTTTTTTTGTGTTACAGCGTGCACTAAGAATATTTTTGACCAAGATAAAGTTTGTTACACTATTGGCAAAAACATTCAAAATTAAAATTATAATAAAATAACACTTTTTCAGTTTTTTACCAAATAAATTTATTTTTTATATTTTAATCAGCCAAAAATACTACATGGTATTTGAAATATTGCACAATATCATTTATTAGTATTTTTTATAACAGTTGGCCTGTGAATACATTACACCTCCGTTTCACCACAATATAAAAAGATGATTTTACTAGCGAAAACAACTCATATAAATTACATGATGATAAATTATTTTTAGAAATGCCAAAATTGCTAATAGTGTAATTTTTTCTGTTCAAGATTTACTGATACCATAAAAAAAAATAGTTGTTATGGACAGCTAAAAAATTGTAGGTTGTTGTTTAATGAAAAAAAAAATTATATATAAAAAAGCACAACAAACAACATTTACATAAGAAAACGAATCATCTCTTGTGGCCAGACTTGTTTGCATGCATTTAAACAACAACAGCTTTATGATGTGCCAGAAAAATGTTTATTTTTGTAAAACTATCTGCAACTCCGCAGATTTTTTTTAAAAATCCAAGTTATTATTATGTATTTGATCATGCTAGAAATTAAAACTATGCATAAAAAAACCAATAATGTTAAAATATACATCGGTTGGCATGTAGGCGACCACTATTTAAAATATAAAAAATGCATCAAATGGTCTTGAATGAAAAAATTTTATTATTTAATATTATGAATAGATACAGATTTAACTTTAACGAAAAAAAAGAAAAAATTGTATTTGGTCGGTGATTCGTTAGTAGGTTTAGAAAATAAAAATCTGCATCATGTATTTTTAGTTCGTTATATTACATTCTTGAAGTGAGCGACACTTTTAACAACAGTTATTATTTTTGCATAATTTAGGTCAAAGTAAAGATTTTGAATTTTGGATAAATAACAGCAGACTACTTTTTTCCGTTTTTTACGCGCGCTCAATTCAGATCCAGAGTATATATTTTGTTTTAAAACAAAGTTGGAGTATTTTTCCCACGGTTTCGCGCGTTAAATAATTTGTGCACAAAGATATATAACAACGTTATTTTTAATAAGACATAGACCTTATTATTGCCATAAAGTAATAAAAGCGCAATTTTTATTTATAAGGCTGCTTTTTATGTTTTTGTACTTCAATATTCTTATAAAAAAATATTTTGTTTCATTAAAAATTTTTATTTATGATCTGTTAGTTTGCGCAATTATGTAAATTTGCTTTTTCCGCACTCTCTGATGACCGGGTAATTTGTGTGCATGATTTTAACATGGTAAAACGTCAAGACAACAACATGTGGTCAATAGGTTACATACCACAGTATACATTTAATATTCTATGCATGCATCTTACATTGCTAACTCGATTAAGACTATAAAATAAAATAAAGTTTTTAATTGAATATGTTTGTTTTTGCGAAGCTACGTATTTGTTTCAATTTTTATACACCATTAACGATAACAACTGCACCTTTTGTTTAAACCGTTAATTTAAATGAACATAACAAGCATCTTAACCTACATATTTGCGAACGAGAAATTTTACCAGAAAACACTTTTTAATTGCAATTGATTGTTTTAAAAGCATTTTTAGTAGATTTAATTGATAATAGTTTTACGTTAATATATCATTCGGTGTTTGAGAACACTTGTATCACTGATAAGATATAAAAAAATACTTCATCAGAATATTTGTACATAAACTGTATGTCATAGACCACGCTAATATACGTGAAAAATGTATCAAACGCGTCGGGTTTTCTTTAATCGACGATTTAAAAGAAAAATCAAATAAAAAAGAATTAAAATAAAGGTTTCAAGAAAAAATTATATAGAAAAAAATATGTCATTTCTTTTTGTCATGATATGGATGTATATAAGAATTAAACTTGCTTTCAGCTGTTGAGACCAAAAAACGTACATGACGCGGTCAAAAATACCATTTCTTTTTATGCAAGATGTAATAAAGTATATCAGACATAGGTAAAAGTGATAAATATTATATCAACTGTACGTTATATAAAAAAAAATGTGCTAAGGTATACATTTTGCGCAGGTCTAATATTATAAAAAGAGTTTCGCCCTTTGGCATTATTTTTTTACTGTTTAATATGTTTTATATTGATTAATATATCTGTGGGGTTGCTGGAAAATTAAAATGTTTATTTGGCAAAATAAAAGAACAAGATTGCTTTAAATCTACACCTTTATGTTATTCAAAAACATAATTCCTGTCATGTTTTACATCATCGGTTTAATATAAAGGTTTAGACTTCAGTGTCAATTTACAAGATATGGATTGTAAGTTGTAGAATATATACACACGATTTTTTATAATGCATATAGGTATCAAATTTTTTTACTTTACAACAAAATTTACTAGAATAAAATTCTTTTTTATAACAAAATCGAAAAAAAAATTATAAAAGAAAATCATGCAAAAATAAATACAATTATGCTTTACTAGGTAATTTTATGATATACTTTAACTTACATATTTTTTTAAATGTATATAAAAGGCAAAATATACGTCTATATATGCAAAGAAAAAAACTGGCAAGTATAAACGCGGGACAATGCAATCAAAAGAAAGGAATCATTTGGAGTTGAGAAAAAACAAAAAGAAAAAAAGACAATACAAAAAAGCACTTTGAACAAAATACAAAAACGTATTACAAAAAATCATACACGATGGGACTACTTTAAGATAGGGTTATAAGGGGTCCTGTAGTGTATCTTGTCTATTTTGCACAAAATATACTATACGAGCCAAAAAAAAAATCGAAAAGAATAAACAAAATTTACGTACGGCTTCATATTAAATGTGCTGTTGCTACATTGTAATGACAACAATAACGAATGCTGGTCTGAATTAGCGACAAAGAGATGAGATGATTTTTTTTGCTTTGATCAATAATTAAAAAAGCATTATCACACATCTATAATAACAATATGCCGATTATCTACACACAAACAATTCCGTTTGATGTATCAGTAAAATGATATAAAATAAACATTCGTATTTTTATTTTGTATTTTTTACTAAAAAAACCCTAAAGGTGAAAACCAGGGAGGAAGGTGCGCGAACTACTTTTTAACAAAAAAAAAATGGTTTTTGTTTACTTTCTAGTTTTTATAGATGGTATATTAACAAGTATTTAATTGGTTATAAAAAAGTATTTTTTTTTTTTAAACAACACGTATTATAATCGTACTGTTATAAAAATGTAATCCTCATAGAAATACATTAGTTCAATAATTTATACAAAAAAAAAAGAAATTTTTTCATTGTCACGTAAACCGGTAGAAAAAATTTTTGTCGACTTACATATTATAATTATTAAAAACACGAGAAAAGTGTATAAGCCGCGTTTTGTTTTATTTTGTAGTTTTTTTTACTAATGAAATTTATTATGGTGTAAATTTGCTGATGTTGTATAAAAGTTTTTACGTTTTTTACCTGGTTTATGGCTCTTTTATATACTAATTTTTCACGGGTAAAAGAATTGCACATACATTTTGAATTTTTGAATTTTTCTTTTTACCGACACATACTTTTTTTTTATTTAGTGTGATTTAATAAGTTAAACTTAATAGAATAAGTATGACAACTATATATTTTATTTAAATACAAATTACACTGATTACGATATCATATGCCATTCTTTTTTTTTGTAACGGTCTAAAATGAGCACATTTTAAGCTTACAATTAGCTCAACATATTTTTAATTTGGTTTTGAATACATTTATATAAGTTACTTGTATATTAAAAACAGAAAAAATACATAATACATAATAATTGTTGGTTTTTGTATTGTAGTTATTTGTATGACTCATTGCCCGTTATTTTTGTTTTTACTAGTGTGCAAGTACGTTTTTTGCAATTACTCCTATTTTTTTATATCGGGTCCGGTTGTAATGCGCACAACTTTTGATATGAACAATATGTTTATTGCATACATAAAAGCAAATTAACAGTTTACTAGCAACACATAGAATCTACCCAAATTCAAATGTTAGTTCGTATGCGGAAAAAATTGTCATGATTTTATATATTTTAACCCTGGCGAGTTTTATCAATAAGCACTTGTTTGCGTCTACGTAAGACAAATAGATTACTAACAAGTATTCTATAGTCATACTATGTATTTTTACATTTATATTTCCACGAGCTATAATTTATAACAGAATGAAATAAATAATTGTAATATAGTATTCTTTTTCGCTCAATTAACAAAAATGCAGTACTGTATGGCCTAAACCAAACTTCTTTTCTACTTTTTTTACTTTGTTTATGTCTATAACTTTTTTTATTTCATAATATTTACAAATTAATTTGATGTTAAAATGAAAATCTAAAAAATGCTATTAATATAAATTTTACTTCATAAACTATCATTTTTCGTGACGCGTATATGCATTATATATATCTGCAAAGTTTTTTTTTCGCGCGTACACTCGTCATTGTAGTATATAGAGTTTTTGTAAATGTAAGCTATTGTAAACGAGCCAATTACATATTTATACAAAAAAATAGTTTCAAGCACTAAAATTGGCATAACAACTACGAAATTTTGCGAAAAAATGCATTTAAAAATAATATTTTATATTTAAAAAAATTCGTATCACAAGATACGCTTGTAAAATGATTTGGGCTTAACTGCATTAGTTGGATACCATAAAAAAAATTGTGCACATTTTTTTAAATTTAAAATGAAAGTTTGCCAATGATTTTTTTCCAAAACAACTCTATCATTTACTATGTTATTATATCACCAATCATAAATGTAAAAAATACGTCATTTTATACTTGCATCGATGTTATACACACGTGTGTGCATTTTGTTGAGCAAGACAGTGCGTATTTTCTTTTTTCTTGCAGTAAAGGGAGTTAAAATGCAAATAACGACACGGCGGCAAATAAATAAAAAAAATACGTATGTGGGAGATGCTGGGTCTTGCCCAACATGCTATTTTACAAGAAAAAAGTTAAGCGACGTTGACAAAAACAAAAAGTTATACTAGTATAGTTTTGTTATTTTTTTAATCAAAAATCGTCATTTCTATCACTTTTCAAAACCCTTCAAAATATTCTGGCGACGGTTGTACTAATTTAAAAAAGATTACTGTGCATATATATAATGTCATTTAAACAAAAAGTATAGTTTATTATTGTATATGTAACAATGATACGCAGTTTAAACAAATGCCACCGGGAGCGTAGCCAGGGAAGGGGGTGGAAAGGCAGGGGTATAGATCCCCCTTTTAGAATATTATATTCGTTATAATAGTAGAGGGCTACTTTTTTTGTGTAGTGTTTTTTTTTTTTTTTGAATTTAATATTCTAAATAAAAATATTAAATTATTTTTTTAAAAAAAAAATAATAATATTTAAACGCTATAAAAAATGTTTTACTAAATAATTTTAAAAACACGGCCGATCCTCTGACTTACAAATTCTGGCTACCTTATTGCTTGTTTCTAGTGTCTTTTAGCTAATGGAGTTCGTTTGTTGTGTAGATTGGCTTAAAAAAAAAATATTCACAGAAATTAAAAGAAAAAATCTTAGTAAATGTTAATTTCGAACAGCAAACATTGCCTGCTTTTTTGTAATCAGTCTGCTTTTCTGATTTGTCTTACTCTAAATAATAAATTATTAGTAAACATATTGTCTTAATATTAGCAATATGTTTAGTAAAAAGTGTAAAGACAGATAAACGATTTTATGTGTTAAATAAGTTAATTAATGGTTGTAAAACCTTTTGCATTATAAGGCCTACCATTTTATATTTCCTTTTGTCAATTAAAGCATAAAACAGTGACGACCCTATGATTGTTTAAAGAGGGGGATTGAAACCAAAAGGAAAAATGAATAGTTCTCGAACACAGATCTAAATGATAAAAAAATTTTTTTATCTACAAAAAATCATACTTAAATTTTTTTAGCAACTATTTTTAACTGTAATTTTAGACTCATATTAAATTACAACGCAAAAAAAATAAAAATGGGAGTAGGCACCGAATCAATATCGTCCCTGTATACCGCATGTCTCACAATCTTTTGTAGGTAAATGTTTGTGCAGTTAAACTCATTAGTATAATATATTTCAGGTTTTTATAATTTTATGCCGGTCACCGTAATGGCTATTATTTACCTTTTTGGTGCAGCTGTATTACGTGATGACAAATTTTAAAAAACCTTTTCTATGAAAGGTACAGCGTTTGCATTTTTACGAATATGTAGACTCTTTTTCCATAAGATGCGTTTCGAAATGACAAAAGACTATTATTTAATTACATGCAACTATCATAAAAAAAAATTGCACGCTATTCCAGTGTAAAATGTAAAAAAGAAAGATAATAGATTATTGCAAACATACAAAAAATAAAAAAATTATGTATTAATTAATTATTCCTAACGATCTCTGAAATAGAATTTATACTATATAGTTTTACGTATGCAAACGTAAATTTAGACCATCTATTTGTACAAAAAATGTGAAGAAGCAACTGATTGTTTATAAGGACAGTTTTTGTCTGCTTTATATACTATTCGTGCTATATACCTGTATTTTTTACATTTATTTTTGCTTTAATATTACAAGTCTTTGGATTATTAAATTTACCAATAATCAAAATTTTTTATCTGGTTCTTATATACTAATAACATATAATTTCCATATTTTTTTTTGCCAAGAATTTTTCTATTTTTCTTTTAAAGCTTTCTTTATCTGTTTAGTATATTTTTTGCCTTTTAATTAATTGAAATAACTTTTATTATAAACTTCTTTGAAAAAGCCTTTTTTGAGTATCAATCAAATTGAGTAGTACGAAGCTTATTAAAATTATTCACATATGTAAAATCAATAACCCACGAAGAGCGACATGTACATCTACTTAATTGTGCTGTAAAATGTGTTTTTTTTTCTTTGTATTAAAAAAAGTTTCTAGCTGTTGATTTGACAAGGTTCGTTTTTTTAAAGCAAAGTTTGCTGCGCGTGTGCTTTTATATTTGATTTTTTTTGCAAGGCTAAAAAAATATATTTTTTTTGCAAGGCTAAAAAAATATATTTTTTCAAACTCTAAAATGCCGCAACATACATTTTTTTTCTTTTATACATTAAATAATTTTTCTTTGGCAATTTTAATTGTAATTAATTTTAATGAGAACGATATGTAAAAATCACCGTTTTTTTTTAAAAAACTAAATGAACCTATAATAGTTTTTGAAAATTGAATATTTTTTCAGACAGCAAGTAGCAAAATACCCGAATAAAAATACAAACAATATAAATTGACCTTCGTTTTGTGCGGTAGTTTTTGCATATGCAAAAATCTAAACATGAACTAAAAAAAACAAAGTACTAAATTTTGGCAAATAAAAACCTAATCTAAATATCAGACAGACGTAATAAATTTTTAAGCAAATCTGCACAAATTACGCCATAGAAATCGCTATGTCAAAAACATAATATAAAAAAAATGTGAGTTCAGTATATGTAAAACATTCTATATGTTTTTGTAATTATACAAGTTTTTACAGTATATTTAACAGTGGTTATACTACAAAAAAGCTAATAAAAGTACATTTGCTTTTTGGTTTTAGTGTTCATGTGACATTTAAGTAGGTTCGGTACAGTACGGGTATAAGGAGAGAGATATAGTAAGTAAAATATATAGAAATGTAATTTGTCGGCTAGAGCATATGTTTTATACTAGTTGTAACATTAATCTACAGACAAAATGTATTTTTTAACTAACAATATACATTAAAAAAACTCGCGTTTTTTAATTTTTTAAAAAATGTATTTTTTTTAATATTATGTTATTAAAAAATTGTTTTTTTATTTATAAAGTTTATATTTGTATTAAAGTTTGTATTTGTAATGTTAGTATAAGTATGACAACCGTGCATGCTTTTTTACCTATAGTTAAGCGTTTTTTTTTAATGTTGCGACTTTTAATGCTCAGGAAATTTGCACTTTAGCATAAATTTTCTTAAAAAATTACAAGTGAACTTTGAAGTCTACGTGTATGCAGTCAAATTTAGACCGGTAACAAAAATGGTAAAGAAAACAGTAAAAATAATATGCCAAACATTTAAAGCAGTTAAAAAGACTATAGATCGAACAATAAAGTGACTATCCTAGATATTGTGGTGGTTTGTATGGGTACTTCCTTTTTTTATGAACAAATTACAGTGATTTTGTCATCGCTAAAGTTTTTCGCAAAAAAAAAGACATTTTCTTTATTTTTATATGTTTATTTTGAATATTATTATGATCGTCTGAAAAAAAAAAGTCATATGCAAAAATAATTTACGCGACGTAAACTTTTTGGAAACCCAATTCTTTTGGCTACTTTTTGTAATAATATTTTAATAACAAATAAATATAAAACATTACTAAATGTTCCAATAAAAGGACAGAAAGATTTTCAGCATTTTCTTGACTGAAAAAGAAGCTACAGCCTTACATTGTATATTAGGGCAAAGGCACAAACAGTGCCAAACTGTTTTTATAGAAAACAGATTTGTTTATGATTTAATGAAGATATGCATTTTTAGGTTATGAGATTATTTGTTTTTGTTTGTATGTAAGGATTTGAACAGATATTCTTATATTACAAAATTTTTCTGTAATTTTATATATTATTTCACATGAAGACCGTATTATTTTATCGTTTGAATGTTAATATTAATTAACATGCAATCAGACAAAATAGTAATCTTAGAAAAAACCGATCGCCATAAATGCTTAAAATCGAAAGTCGCATAATTTGCAGTTAAGAGTTTTTTTAGACGCAAGCTGGGTTTCTACTGTACAGTTTTATAGCAAGTATGGATAAAAACCAAACATGTATTTCAATTAAAAACAAAACAACACAATTTTACTGGCAAAGAAAAAAGGTAAGATTCTACTTGTACTTTAATTAAATAGACTAAAAGCAGGAAAACTTAAAAACTACATGCACCCACTTAAAAAAGCTAAAACGTGATTGAACGTCTATAAACAAGCTTTTAATTAAACTACGTTTTACATTCAATAAATAAAGAAAGAACTAAAAAAAATAAGTGTGCTGACAAAGGCATTGTAATTTAGTGGCCAAAAAAAAAACCTAGAGGAAAACTAAGTCTATAAAAATTACATCAAAATTAATCTATCCTCATTAAAATACTTAATATAAAAACTTTGTAAAAGAAAACAGAAGATACTTTTATTGATGCACAAAAACGTGTTTGAAAACGTCTAAACTTAACCGCATAATTTTCTAATGTCTTAATCAATTCCTCTATATATTTTATAAGGTTTTTATTTATTTTAAACTAAAAACGTAGGCAATAAAAGACTAAAAAAGCGTAAATTTTTTATAACTAGTCGCTTTGACAAAATAAAAAAAAATGCGTGCATGTATATTTTGCAGTTCAAAATTTTTTTTATGCATTTTTACAAAGTTTAAAATTAATGTTTTTTGCTATTGCTGTTACAATAGAATTTCGGTATTTCCGACAGTCTCTAAGAGTCAGGGCCATTTTACTACGTATAGAAAAACCGCATGCTAGATAAGCCAAGCTTGTTTTCAAAAAACAAAATGGCAATATTTTTTAGTATATCTGGAACACAAAACACACAAAAAAATGTAAAACATATAGTTTGGACTGATATCGGTGTACCATTTTTTTTTCTACCTGTTTTAGATTGCTGCCACTGTTGTACTTTTGCTACCTATATACATATATGTATACACTTAAAAACGCAAGTATATACAAATTAAGTTGCTGGTATATATTATAAGTAAATTGTCATTTAATTGGCTTATTTTATTTCCCTTTATAAAAAAAAAAACTCGACGTAATTAAATACGGCAAAAATCAACTATAAACATCAAATCACAACATAATATATGTTTTATGTGCAAAAGAACGTAATTTATCAAGATGGGTTATTTTAAAAAAATAGTCCAAAGATGCCTTATTACAAATTTTTTTTTTATTTGTCTCACCGTTTATATCATAAAATTCAGTTCATAAATGTTGTGATCTTCGAAATTTTATTGTTAATTTTTTACTTTATGGGTAAAAAAACACTAGAAAGACAAAAAAACATTCGTTGATTTTCGCTGTCAATATAAAAGATAAAAATGCAAGGTATATTTTGTAAAAATTGACATCACATAAATTCGGTCTAATATGTCTTTAACATAGATTTATGTGTCAAATTTATAATATTACATATATAAAATTATGATTTGCATTTTTAGGTTTAATTGTAAATCCGTGTAAAAAAATTCTAGAACATACAAGTACGCAAAAACTGTAGGCCGTGTCTGAAACACAAGAAAAAGAATTTTTTAAAAAGATTTTTTTTTTTAAGAAAAGACTTTTTTTTCTTATAGCTTAATTTAAAAGACGCCAAAACTAGGAGCTAAATCTTTTTTTAATAGCCTTTTAATTGGGGCGAGATAAAAAAAGTGTTTTTTAGAAAAGTATTTTTTTGTGTTTCAGAACAGCCTTTTTTTTTTATTTGTACCTTTTTACTTTTTTATACGATTAACATGAGCAGCGCTTATTGTACTACTACTATGTTATTGGTGCTTAAATATATTGTCAAACCCTGTGCTTACGATTAATGTTGGGAAAAACTAGGAAATTATATATTTTTTCTCTTTTTTAAGGCAATATAAAAAAATTGTTTCATTTTGAAACTAATGCAGCCAATATAAATATAAAACGTACTGCGGTGGTAAACGCATTTCTAGTAAATATTTCTTTTGCGACTTGCCTATAGCGTTTACAATATAGTATTAGTTTTCGTCCCTGCAAGTAATTCCTTCTAAAAATCTTAAAGTCAATTTCATGCTGCATTTAAATCATCTTAACTTTTATTGTCAATACCTTTATAGAATGATTTATAACTGTAATTAACATTGCTTTTTACGAGACACACGTATTACAAAGTCAGATCTAACAGGTGATTTGCAGCAAGCTATAATTCCTACGTTTCTTAGCTTTTCATTGTAATACGTAATATATTTTATAAACTTGGTGCATTTTTTGTCATTGTTCGTCGCAAATAAAACTCTTTAACATTTCTAATTTTTACTTTGTCTAAGTTATATCGCATAAATCCATAATTGTTTTTAACAAATCATATAGAATATCACTTTTTCAAGTAACAAAGAGAACATAATCTAAAAAAAATAAAATTAAAAATAAAAAATACCTATTTTTTATAAACAATAAAAAAAATGTGTGAATAAATAATTTTAAAAAATAAATATAAAAAACATTATAATATTAAAGATTTTACAAGCACAAAAAAATACAATAAATATCTTTCTACAAAAAAAATTTCTATATAACACCCCTAAAGATCAACGCTTCTTACGAATAACTTTTTGGTGGTTTACAAATTGTATAGAAATATATTATCCGCTTTCTCTTAGAATATTTTATAAGAAAAATCAGTCGCATAAATATGAATTTGGTGTAAATTTTACATTAAAAAAAACAACAAAATGCAAAACTATCTGTGTCTACAAATTTTTTAGAATATGATTTTTTTTAGAGGCGTAAATCATAAGCAAAGTGTTATGAAGTATTTTTTTCACTAAAATTAAGCATAAAAAAGGTTTTTTTTTTACATTGTATATAAATTTTAAAATTTGCTTTATTTTTATTATTACAATTTTTTTTCTAAAATTTTACCCATTATTAATTTATAAAAAATGTGTATTTTTTATTTTTAGGGACATGTTAAAAATTTCGAGTATAAAAATATTGAAATAATAATTTGCATTAAAAAATAGAAATAGAAGCATCTTCCCCAAACATAGTATCTTAAGTAACTAAGTTTAAAGGTGTTATTATTTGCAAAAAATTACAGATAAATAAATGATTTTTTAAAAATATTACTTATATCAAATAATGCTTACATTTTTGTTCGTTCAAAAGATTGCTACACATTAGCCGAAAGATTTGCTTTATTCTTTTTGTGTTTGTAAAAACACCATGTTAATGGGCGTGTAATTTGTATACCCTGAAGGTAATTTTTATTATAAACTAGAGCAAAGCTTTTAACTATAGGTAAATCAATTTTTTTTTGTTTTATAACTTGTTTTGCTGTTACTTATATGTAAAATTATGTTTACATGAGCATGTTTCTGTTTTTTCGTTCCCGTATGTGCTGCGTTGTCTGACGTTCATGTAAAACGGTAGCTACGAATATACTTTTTATATTTACGTTGGACTCTTTACTAAAGACGTGTTTTTTTTTTACTTGTAGGTGTTGGGGCCGCAACATCAGATACGCTTGTTTTGTCTCCTGAACCAGATTTGTCTTCTAAGGCCTAAAAATGACCAAAAATGCACTTTGCGTAGCGCAAACGCTTTATCTTAGCACGATACGTTGATTGCGTCTATCAAGCATACAAATATAGGCATAGGAGAGGTTTTTTGGATATTTCAGATATGAAACAAAAGACAGGTTAAATTGTGGCAGTAAAATATTAAAAATTAATATGGCTGATAAATGAACAGCTATATAAAGCTACGTAAAACAATAAGTGATCATCTTTTCAATAGCTAATTTATGTAAAAATAAAGCTTTAAACCCGGCTTCCAAGAATAGGTAAAAAATGTACAACTTTTAGACTGATTAAAATATTGTAATTTACAATACCTGTGGAGACAGAAAAAGCTCAGGTATAATGTCAGGTATGCAAAGCAAAATACCAATGGGTAAATTGCTAATTACCCATATAACATAAATACACGCTTAATGACGAAATAAAATCATTCTAGAAAAATTTTTCAGCAAATATTGAACGTAGTTAAAAATAATTGGTGTATTAGTAGGGGACTCGAGATGAGTTCCAACCCTTTTATTTTTTTTTTTATTTAAGGGAGGGTTTCACCCCCCCAGTTTTATTACAAAACAGAAAAATAATTTTGTAAATTACAGACATAAAATAAATTTTTGCAGCTTTGTAAAGTTTGCTCTTAAGTGTTAATAAAAACAAAAAGTAAATTCTCATTGTTAAAATGATTTCAAAGTTAAATTTCATTCAAAACAACTTTTTTTATATATACTATACTGGAAAAGTATTTTTTTTGTTAATACATGCTAATTTACTTTGTATTAAAAAAACTGTTAATATTCTTTGCGTCGTTTCTTCTACTAATGTTGACTTTTTTTGCGTATTTTTTTTTGTTGTATGGTTAACATAACAAATATAAAAAAAAAAATTCACTTTTTGTTTATGAGCACAAAACTTGTTACCATACATACTTAAGTGTATATTTTTTATTTTCTTTCTGAGATTACATATGAGATAGTATTTTTTTTAGTAATCCAAAACGAAAACTTTGTTTTTTTTCGTAACAAATTTATGTTTTGTCTGTGTAAGAAAAAGTCTAAACTCTTTTAGTTGCTTTCATGTCTTACAAATAGTTTGTTTGTATGACGCATAGTGGCTTCATTGTGATCGGTCGATTTTTTTTTTTTTTTGCAAAAGTTATATGTACTGCATTAGTTCATAAGTATATATACTTAGCCTTGTCATTATAGTTTTTAAGTCTATGTACTTGATCCTGTCGTCTGTTGTTTTATTTACTGCTATTGAAAACATTTGCCCGTGCCTGCATAAAAAAGACAATATATTTTTATCTGCAGCTGAAGCTTCTGCATTGGGTCCACTATACATGCAAACAGAGATAAAATGCTAAGAAACCCTGAACGTGAATTAACGTATTAACTGTCGGTTCTAATGCTTTACTGTTATAAATACACTATGAGATAAATTTTTGCAACATATTAAAGATCTATACCCAGCTGGGGAGTATTTATTTATTTTAAAATACACGATTTAGTAGTTTGATGTACAACACAAAAAATTCATTATCGGGTTTTGTGTGTTTTTTCCTAGTAATAGGCGTAAATTATACAAATTTTGTAAATCTGAAGTATTCTTTGTTACGATTTGTTATTACACATTTTTGGGTAAGGCTGGCCGTCGCCGGAAGTCGCTTTTGTTATACAAAAAAACATGATTTTACACGAGCCATTTATTAAAAACCTTTTCTTTTATAAAGATTTACTTGTTAATTTTTGAGTTACTCTGTAACCAATAGATTCCCAAACTTATATCTTTGTTCGTTTTCTGGGTCAATGGTATTGCCAAATCAGCGAGACATTTCGTTCGCTAGCTTTGAGCATCTTTCTTGAGAGCTGCACGCAAAATTCTGTCGGTCGTTTGGCATCAGAAAGATGCTTTAATGACGCCACCTCAAACGAGGTCGTCCGACTTTATGTTCCATTTATGGCACGCATGCCAACACACATAAAAAACAGTTATAGTTAAAATGCACACTAGACCATAAAAAAGGCCATCTGTACAATGTTAATATAACATTAATAACGTAGCACATCTACAATTTTGCTTTTACAGATTAAAAAGGTATTGCAACAAGTTGTACGAACGCATGTGTATAAAACAAACTTAAAATACATAATGCATTAGTTTTTTTATAATGCCATGTAATTTTTTCTACAATTATAAATATTTTCTTGTACTACATTTAAAGGTTTATTTAATAAGCAATACCATTTTTGAAAAATTTTATTGATAAAACATTCCTTAAAAAGAACATGCTTTAGTAGAGTGCCTGTGCATAAATGTTATTTCGTTAATATAATTGTGTTTTATACTGTTATTAAAGTCGATTAAAGTTTCTTTTTATAAATGCGGCGTATTAAAATGCATTTAAATATATGGAATATAAATAACACATTAATTATTTTTTCATACGCATACAAATATAATAATTCCATTTTTACAAGTTTTTTGTAATTCTTAAGTATAAATAAAATTCAAACTTAAAATATATTCACGGTTAACTTTAAGTACGCAAAATACCTTTTGTTATAATACCTATAATGGGGCCGAATTTTGCATCATTTACGCTCTTAAATGTTGTAAATATAATTCCATTTACAATTATAACACATCAAACTAAAAAAAACTCTTATAACCAAGTTAATTAAGGTAAAACACATCAAAATTGCAAAATTTGTACGCAATTTGGTAGTTCGTGTGCAAAAATGTTTTGAAATTACATTTTAAGCTAGTAAAAAAACGACTTTTTGTGTTTTAAAGGTGTTTAAATGTGTTCTTGTAAATGAAAAAAACATCAAAACAAGCATTTTTTTAGATTTTTAAATTTTATACAGGAAAAAACCCATTAAAAAAAACTTTTTTGTATATTTTTTTCTTACCATTTAGTAAATTAGAACTGTATATGATACCAAAAAAAGTTATTGAACATCTGTGTAAAAAAATAAGTAAACAAAAACACACCCGTCTTTGGCAAAAAGTACTTTTTTATAACAAAGTCTTGCAAAAGCTACAATATTATAGATACGTTCGTTTATTTTTGTAAAAAAATAAAAATCTGTTTTTTTAGATAGCTGACATGACGTGCAAGGTTACAAGGCTTTAACGGTATAACTTTTTGCAACAAGTTATGGGAAATAAATTTGTATTCGAAAAGGAAATTGCAACTATAAAAAAATTAAATCATGTGCAATTTTTACAAAAAAAATTAGATTTAGCATGTTTTTTAGGGTTTGTTAGTTTCTCCATAAAAAAATACGAACCCCGTTAAGCAAAAGCCTAAAGAAAATGTGATTTTTGTCTTGTTTGATTGTGATCTGCATTTCATCTTGCCTTTATAATTTTTACAAGAAATGACAGGAAATATCACCACAAATTTTACTAAAATACAGTCCTGTTTCCAACCTAAAGTATTATTAAATTTAACAGGAAGAAAACTAATTATGCATACAAAGACAGACTTTTAACCTTTTTACGTTGATTTGTAGAATATATATCTTGCGCAGGCACAACAAAGGAATCTTAGCTGACAAAAGTACAGCTTTTTATAATACAGTTTACGTAGAAAATCGAGAAACACTATACCCGTATTTTAGTTCTGCTACTTAGTAACTTTTTATTTTTAAAAGTGTGTTTATTTACTCTAGAACATAATGTTCTAGACAATTTAAACGCCTTAAAATAAGTTGAAATCTTTTTGTTAGATGATTAAAAAAAAGCATTAGAACGCTTTTGCCGACACAATAAGTTTTGTGTGGCTTTTTCAAATTACTTTACAGTGCATGCAAAAACCATTAAAAGAAGAAGAGTTGAGCAACAAAAAGCAATAATTACGGTACACGTTATGCGTTAACAGCCACCGAGAAAATCACGGCTTCGGTTTTATATTTTTTTTACATAATAAAACAAACACTTAAAGGTACCTTCCCAATACTTTTTTGCAGATAATATCTATATACTTAAAACTACAGATGCAAAAACAGAAATAAAAATAAGCTGCAATTTTTCTGCATCGTTTACTAAATGCTGCAACTATATAAAAAAGACAAAATAAAGCGATAAAGAAAAGACTTGCAATCTGGCTATTAATCGAAGAATATTTTGGCGACCGATCATTTTGACAAAATAAAATACAAAAGATAAAGACTGTAAAAGCAAGAAATTTCAGTTAAAATCACTGAAAAAACTGTTCCTAAAAATGCAAAAATTTGGCAAAAAATACAACCTAATAAACTTGCAACTCGTAGAATAAATAATGGCTATAAAAATGTAATTGCATTTAAAAAACAAAAAAACTTTACACATTGATTTTTACAAGTAAATTGCCTTTAAAATTCTTAAAGGCCTTGATTAAATGACCACCATATAAAGAAAAACTAATTATGATAGAACACATCTATTCAAGTGCGTATTTCTTTGTTTTTTACATCTATTAAGGTCACAACATGTTTCCGAAGTTTTTGCAAATGCATTTACGCAAGCCTGCTTATTATGGTAAGGCAAAAAAAAACAAATACTAATAATTTGCATTTTTTAAAAAAAAAACAAAGAATGCGCCATTATACAATACAACAAAACATTTGCTGTTACTTGATTTCAGTTCTAAAAATTGCTTGATTAAATAAAATCATTTTTTTGTTTTTTTTAATATTGTAATCTCTTATGTCTTTTACTATAACATTTTGTATGCCGTTATGCAAACGAGTGTTAAAACTATACGGGTATAATACAAAAATATCACACCATGATTTGCTACTCGTGATACCTTTTTTTTTTTATTTCACTTAAGTATATGCCATGGTTAGTAACTAGAAAATACGCCTATAATCGCCGGCATTTTACAAAATAATTTTTATTGTATACTTTACAAACATATAAAAAAATTGTATATTTTACAGTAATACAGTTGACTTTGATAAGTTCGCAAAAATTAAAATTTTGCAGGTTTCGTATTCGTAACAATTACACTAAATATGTACGAATAAAAAATTTTTTTTAGAAAAAAATACGTTTTGATTGATTTACGGCTTTTATACAATTTTTTTCGTATTTTAATTGTAAAAAATTTGAACCCCCCAGAGAAATTTTTTAAAAATCACCACGTATATAATGCAGCAAAAAAATAGTATATAGAGATATTCTAAAATAAAACTATGTAGCCGCTATTAGGAATTTATATGGAACGAATTCATAAGGCAGAAAAAAAATATTTACAATAAATGCGTATATCAAAGCTTTTTGTTTTGTTTATATTGCTTGCGTAATTTTATAAATAAAACATATTTTTATCTAATAAAAACAAAAAAAAACAAACACACCATACTTTATGTCAATTTTCCATACTAAATCGTTATCACTGGTTTTGACATCTTTTAAATATATCAGTTTAATACACGTAAATACAATAGACGCAGCCATTAAAGTCTTACAAAAAAAAACCAAGAAGAAAACAACCAGTAAAGTATATACATGCTGCCTGCTCCCAGACTTTTTTACATGTATTTTTTATAATTTTTAAATGCAAAAAATCTGTTTTTAAATGCTACATACTAATTATACAAACGATTTAAGTATGTATATCCGCAATAAGAATCGTTATTCTGTGTTTTCTAAGGTTTAAAATTCACTCAATCATATTTTGTATTCTTATCTTTTAGTAGCGAAACACAAAAATTGTATTTTGCCACTTCTGTTCTATGAGGATCTTAAAAGAAAAAATAAACAATCAAAAACAAAAAAAAAACATATACGTGGTAAATTTTTCCGAAAAATATGGTGCGGTCAAATAAAAAAATTTAAAACAGATAAAATCCATCTTCGGAATTGTTCTGTATTTTATTAAAAATACACTTCTTAAATATTTTTGCGTATTGAAAACATGCAAAATATGATGTGTTGTTTTTAGAAATATATTTTGCAATTTTTGCATTTTTTAATTTAAACCGAATTCTGTTTGCCCGCGAGGAAATTAAAGATAAAGAGTAAGACAAATACAAAATAAATACACAAAAAATGCTATTAACTTATAGTCATATAATTGCGTTTTTTTGTTTTTAAAATGTTTTATATAAGTAGCCAAATAAGACAGGGCAGCAAAATACAACAGTTCGCAAAATACAACAGTACACCAATACAAAAAAAAAGAAAAATGCCAACATGTATATAAATATTGCAATTATAATACCCTTCTGGTACAAATAATTGTAAGCCATGCGCAAATAACAAGACATTTATGCCGTGCAGAAAATCCACGCATATTTTTTTTGCCTGAACGCAAGGATTGTTAGAAATTAGATAAAAAACAATTTACAGCACAAAGAAAAAAATTATTTTTGTTATAATACAGTAAATTTATTTTTTGAAAAAATGATTTGCGTCGGATGACTATTTTTTTATCTGTTTGCCTGACCCCCTCCCACCCCTAAAAAAACCTGAATATGCCACTTTTGTGGCTGCTAAATAAAAAACCCAATGTATTTTGTTTTGGTTTTGATACAATGAAAAAAACTCTTTTAATTCTTACTTCTACTTTTTAGTATAAAAAAAAAAAAAATTATGAATATATAGGCTTTTTTTATACATATTGCGTATTTTATAACAGCAAATGTTTTAAAAAATTATCAGTCGAAGCATAACATAATAACAAATCATAGTGATTGCAGGCAAAAAATGTTGTCTTGTCGTTATATCTATCATTTGTATAGTTTTTCTTTATGTGTTAGATTTTTGTGTAAATACTTCTCAAGAAAATAGACAAGGTCAATTTACTCGTATAATCTGCTTAACATCTATCGAAAACATTTCATTTGCTTATCACTGTATTTACAAAAAAAACGGAATAGACTGTTATAAGGGTATGGTATCTGCTTACATTTTTAAAAAAAGCTTAACTTTCTATTTCGCTAAAAAAGTATAAGGCACACTTTTATTAGTAGCTAGATAGCTTCAATAAGACAATATGGTAGCTTGAAAGTATAATGTTCGCATATTAAATAATCAAAAAACATTCTTTTGTTGCAAGCGCATATCTTGTACAACAAATTCTTCTTTTTATGCAATTGTCGACGTTTGTTTCTTAACCTGTCTTGAAAATACACCAAAGATTCACGTAAATCTAGTGTTACTTGCTGTATATGTAAGCTCGGTATAATTGCAGTACTGATATCGGCATTTTATTTTTTTATGTAATGTTTTCAATTTTTTAAATTTCATAAGTTCTTACTAAGCAAGAGCAATTATGTAAAACTAGATTAGCCGCAATATATATAATACAATATTTAATTTTAATTTTTTACTTTTTTAACAATAAAAAAAATTGTTTGATTTTCAATGTAATTAAGAGGAAATTCTTTGCCATTGATAGCTTAGATAAAAATAGAGCCCGTAGGTTTGACGGTTACCTAGTGTTAAATTGACCAAAAAACATGCAACAAAGCTAGATTTATTACTTATTATGTAGCATGCTGTTGTTTTTATATTCATATCGTGTAATTTGAGTCTTAGTATCGGCTTATTTAAAAAATTAAATCATAGAGGCATTTAAAAATAAAATCCGTAATTGAAAAAATGTACCAGAAATGTTGCCAAAATGTTAGACATATATTCAAATTTTCAAGTTACTGTAAATACACAATATGGATAAAACTAAATCTTTTTTAAACAATTGCGTTCGAGGTAAACACGTATATTTACACTAGCCAAACATCCGAAAAACGCTATGCAATAAAGTGCAATGCAGGTTGCATTTATTTTTTATAAAAAAAAAAAAAGTTTGCAGATTACAGGCTTTTCCTAATGAATTGAACATAATAGTTATTTTTTATAATATTGATGTTATTAGTTTTACGTAAAGTATATAAAATATTTAAACTTGTAAAAGTGTTAAGATTTTTTTCTTTTTATTGTAAGAGTAAAAACAATTTCTTTGTTTTTTTTTTTTGCTTGGATCAATTCATGTTATGCAAATAATCGATGAAGTGGCCTGCTCGTAAGCACAAATTATAATACAAGTGTGTGAAATACTATGTGATCCTTTGCTGACATCTACTTGACACCTCAAATTATTATATTATATTGCTTTTTTATGTATAACACAAGTTACCCGAGATTAGATAAAAGCATTTTGTGCATTTTAATGCTAATTTACATTTAATAAAATAGACATTGCAATTTTTTTTTAAACAAGAAAAACTCTGTATTTTTTTACGCAATTCTATTTTATACTTGTTTTTTTGCAAGTTTAAGTTGTAATTTTCTGGCAAAACCGTCGGCTTCAGATATTATTATAGTTACAAGAATAGTGTTTCTAATCGAATATTCTTTAAGGTTTATTTACTGAAAAAGAATTTATCATAGAATCCCAGATGATAAAATGAAAAAACCCAATATACAAGGTTTCAAGGTTACAACAAAATAAATACAAATTCTATGCATGTCAATAGAGAGTTAAAATTCTGAGTTCTCTATAAACAGGTAAGATATTTTGTCTATTCGAATATTTTTGTGGATAATTCTTACTATATTAAAATGCTTGATTTGGCCCCGGATACACCAAATTATTTTTTTACTAAGGTTTACACACTTTCTGCGTAACGGGTCTACACAAATTTTGCAAATTTGAATTTTTTACCTTTGATCTTACAAAAACAAAAAAAGGGATCGTAAAACGATTCTATACAATAAAATGTAAAACAAAAATTTATCTTACTGCAATAGTAAAACCAATATTCTGTTTAATCGTTTTTTGGTATTTATCTAGTATTTATTTATAAGCGGAATAAGTTTTTTGTAATGCTTATGGGGATCAAAATACAACATAAAAGAACTCTGGCTTAGACGACAACAAAGTACAACAAACATAATTACAATAATAAACAAAACGAAAATCATAGCAGTCATAGTAAAGCGTAAACATGAGCTACAAAAATACTAAGTAATTGTCCTTTCGTATTTGTTAACACTGGCTTTTTTACTTTCTTGTCTTTTCTGTTTGACATAAAATGTTCATAATCGCATTGTCTATAGGTTTACTACAGCATTGGCATAACGATCTTGTTTAAATTTTATTGGTTTCGTTTATACGTCTCTTTTCACTTTTTAGTTTTAGCTTATATTTTTATGCAATATACCTTTATATGAAACAACACATACCAAAAAACAACCGAATTAATGCAAACCGAATATGAAAAACCTAGTTTTATTTTATATAAAGTTCACTTATCAAACCAATAAATGCATTAAAGCTGTTGAGCCAAGTGTAGCTAGATATAATGTTTATTGTAAGAGTAATGATATGTAGAACCGTTTGAATACCAATTAAAAAGATTGTAGAACAAAATATGAAAAAACAAACATGAAAAGAAAAGCATATATAACACTCAGTTGAAAAAAACTTTTTGTACGCCAGAACAGGACAGAAGGTAAAAAACAGAAGCAAGGTCCGTACATGACTAAGGTGAAGCACCGAATCCAAAAAAAAAAAAACTTTAATGTCTGAGATTAAAGTTTTATACAAAAAAAGCGGATAAAAGTGTACAACTGTTAACTAACAAAACACAACACAATTTATATTACAAAAAACAAACAAAAAATGCTTAGAAAAACATATACAGGCAAAAAAAATCATTGTATAGCAAATGGGGCAGACGGAAAAAAACAAGGCATCATCCAACAAAACGCAGCTTGTTATATCAGGAACCGGCAATTCTAAGACAAACATTAATAAAAGTGTTAGATTTTTATTACTAAATAAAACAAATACTAATATTTACAACGTGTATTTCTTTTACCCTAATAAACTTTGTAGCTGCGGCATATTATAAGGAATTAAAAGCCAATACATAGAAGTTTAGTACAAAAATAAAGTTTTAAAAAAGTTTGAAACGAAAATGAGGCTTAAATAAAATAAAATAAGACGCATACTACGCTTTATAATTTTTTTTGCACTAGGAAGCAGCAAAGAGAAGAATCACTTAGGTAATACCACCGAAAAATTATAAGAGAAAAAAAGTAAAAGCCAATAAAACAAGCAGGTTTATAGTTCAATATAAAACGCTGAATTTATAAATGGCAAAAGAAAACATTAAACTTATAGATATGAACGCAAAATTAACAGCAATTCAGATAAAAATATTTAAGGAGCGTAAGTGTATCACGTTATGCAAGTATGATACAAGAAGGAAATAAAAAAAAGCCGAAATTGAATTTTTTAAAATAGGGATACAGGGGCGTAACCAGGATTGTTTTTGTTAGGCAAGTAGAAAAATGAGCTAAAACAACAAAAAAAAATATTTTTTTATTTTTATGAAAAAATTCTAAAAAAAATTATTCAATGCAAAATGTAAAAACTTATGATTTTCGAAGGTTTTTACGCCCAAAAAAAGACCTTCCCCGTTTAAATCAACCGTGAGTTTGATAGAAAGGGCATTTGCCCCCTTTGCCACTCCCTGGTTACTGTTCTGTACTGATAAACGAAAAACTCACCTTATCGAGGTAAAATAAAACAGCCAAGTGCAACTTTGCAAAAATATGGTGTCGTCCGCAGTTAAAAATAGCTAACAACACACCCAAAGAACATTATTAGCATAATCTGACAAAAAAAAAGTGATTTACCATTGCAACAAAGCAGTATCACACGTTTGTCTACAGATGGTATACATTAATGTACACAATATGCATTATACAGTTTTAAGGACGCAGAACCTTGTTTACGAGGTTATTTTTGAATTTTAACACATGGAGAAAAGGCAAGACGTTAATATGGAATTTAGCAACAAGTAAATGACATATATAATGATATTTTGCTACATACTGTCAAAAGTTACAACTGATAAGTTAACGTTATATAGTGGGGTATTTTATTCGTTCTTTAAAAATTTGTGAGATAGGTATTTTTTACTTTAAATACAAAATAAAAAAAAACATAAGTTATAACACTGTAAAAAACAATCTAGAAACAACAAAAACTAAGCATTTTTTTACAAAAAAACTACAAAAAAAGCTGCAATAACCTAAATAATAAATTGCACCTGACTAGCCGACTTTTAGTACAATCCTACTGTAGAAAGCAAACAAATGGTGTGCCGTTTTTTACCCAACTCAAATAATATTCGCGTCGACAAAAAAACAGTTAGCACTATTAGTTTGGCCAAAAAAACCTGCATTGTAGTGCACATTTAGTAGGTTGCAAATAGTATATCAAAAAATATTCAGTTTTGTATTATTTATCGCAAGCGTGCATGGATAGCTAGATGTTGTCTTGTTAAAAAACAATAAACAAAGACGCGAATATTTTTACAAAAAAAATGAATACAAAAGGCGGTATTTATGTTCGGTTATTTGCAAAGACTATGCATAAATCCAATTAAGACGGACTAAAAAATATTTCAGTAACACAGAGAATTTAAGCAACCTTTTATGTAGGTTATATTGTACAAAGCAAGTGTTTTTGATGTGTTAAAAAAAAAAACTGAATCTTGTAAGACACAAGAGAACGCAGGTATAAGATAAAACCCTACAACCCTTAAACAAATATATGGCATCGGGCATCAATTATACAGTAACTTGTAACAGAACCTTAGTTAGTAACACGTGCCAAATTTTGTTTTAAGACAGCGAGTTATTTAGCAAAAAAGCGTACAAAATCAAAAACGTCTAATGCAGACAAAAACAAGCGAAAACATTATTCACAATAAAAAAAGCTACAGAAAAGCTAAGAACAAAAACATATAGCCACGGCTGTTTTTTTTGACAGTAAATTGACATGTTGTAGATAGACAAATTGATTTTGTTACGCTATTTACTTAAATTTTAAAAAATAATAAAATGTTATCGTAAGCTTTAAAATTATATGAAGTAAAAAAAAACACTTAAATACAACAAGTAAGGCAAACCTTGTAAAAAAAACCAAAAAACTGTGATTAAGTAGAAACAGTAACAAAAAAATTACGCAATAAAGCCAAAAGAACGTATCATAGATTCAAGTACACTAACAGAATATATTTATTTAAAGATATAAATTGTTTGTAGATAATCGTATAAAAAACTCGTATGGAATAGATAGGATTGTTTCTTCTGCTAAAAAATATATTTATGTTAGACAACTACCGGATAAAAATTTTAAAAAACAAAAACCTACCTTTGGGTTACAGTTTATCAACGTAACAGTCAGAAATCAGTATGTTTACACTTTGTGCAGTTTTTTTTATGTTGTAAATTTCAATGGCATGTTGTCCGGTCTCACGGATCTTAAGAAAAGGACTTAAAGAAAAATTACGTACTATGTACACATTTTTGTTTAAACAAAAGCAATTTCATTTTGACCTTCATAGTTGTTACCATTAACACAAAAAAAGTAAAAATTTATTATTTCGTGTACAAAAACAACTACAGTAAAAAATTCTAAAGATTATCATACTTTTTTACATCTTTAAGCGCTCTATTGATAAGCTTTATCATCCACAAGACAAGATATGGTTTGCCCAAAATTATCTATACATAAAGTAAGTAATTATTGATCTATTTGTCTTCAATTTTATTTTGACAACAACATCTAAAATACAACTTGGAGCAATATCTTGTAGAATTTTCTTAAATTTTCTAATTTTTTTAAACAGTTTGCTTTTAGAATATTTTTTTCTAATTCTTATTAGTTTTTTCTATCTGCTGACATAACAGATGTTGGTTCCCGTTCATGCAACAATGTAAGTTCGTTTTTTTTGATTTCCTCTATACTATCAATTTACGCATACTCGGTGATTGATAAAGCTGAATTAATAATTTTTGCTTTTTTCTGATTATAAACTGCATTTCCTTATTGTTTTAAACTTACATTGTCTACATCAGTGGTTTCATAGAATGTTTCGGATTTAAAAATGACAGCAGGCGATAATACTTCCCTACTTAACACAACTCCAGACATACGATATATTCTATATTGCCATATATGATACTTTTTTTTTATAATATTTTTTATTCATATTTAAAATTGTAAGAACTTTGTTCAGAAAAGCCTTTTTATAAAACAATTTGAAAATTTGAAATCCCCCCTGATCTAAAAAAGCGTCAATGACATGTTGTACTTATGAGCAAGAAAGTCAAATATCAAACAACTCGGATCATTAGGTTTGTGGTCTGAAAAGTTGATAATAATATGCACCAATATTCTATTTCTTTGTGAAGACCTTTTTTCCAAAGATCCACAAAAACTTGACAAATACATTCTGTTAATCTCGCTGATTTCTGGGCCGTGTATTTGCAATGTAAACATTAAACTGGGTTTGATTATACGGCCTTTGGTTGTTTGCTTTTACCAATTATTGGCGGATCTAATTTTTTATCGGTAATGTTACGATAAATTTAAAAGTGAGTCTTTCACTAACGATTTATGCGTCTTTCATGCGCAAATTGTTATATTTAATGTATAATCCGGCAGCTGACGATAGTAAAGCCCCGTCTCATCAAAATTATATATATCATTTTTTTTTTATATTTTGGCATAAAGATTGGAACCTTCTTCATATTTAAGTGCTTTCTGGTCATTTGCAGCAGCTGCCTTAGTATAAACCTTTAAAAATTTTAGTCCATATGTCGCTTTAAGAGATATATACCACCCACCCGATGCTTGTAAAGAACTTAATCCAATTCTTTTAGCACAATCTAAAACACTTTCTCGGTAAATTGCCGGGTGAAAAATAACAATATCTTACTGCAAAATTCTATAACGGACATAACATATTTATTTAATTTATGATATGGCTCTTTTTTTACATTGCAAACTCTTATTAGTTACTAAACTTTCAACGTCTGCACTTTATAGTTCTGAAATATACCATTTTTGTTTCTTTTATATCAAAATATTTTTTTTCACAAGGCCTAATGTATCATTAACTGTTTGTACCAAATATAACACTTGTGTACTACTTTCTGAGTTTATCCACATAACTATCTATGCGTATGTATGCTTGATGTATTATAAAGGTTTCCTATATTACCTTTAGGAATATCATCGCCTTAACCTATATTTTTTACAGAAAGGTTTTTTGAGAAACTTGTTTTTTGCTAAACCCATTGCTAATAAATGTCATTTCATCTATATTTGTTTGTAATTTAGTTGTTTTTTTTGTCACTAGTTTGCTTTATCTCTGGCGATGTATTATGGACAGGTCGGTTGGTTCGGGCTTTTTTTTCTTCCCTTTATATCTGTACAAATTCGCAATCAAATTATCGAATTATTTACATAGAACTTTTGCTTCTAGCTTTTTTCTAATATCTTCCTCGGGCATTTATTATGTCTTCCTTATATAACAAAGGTTTTTTATTTTTAATCATATACAGAGTTGATGCTTATATTATAGGGATAGGATTTTATTTAGTGTAATAATTACATTGGGATAGAACAATAGGTAAAAGGCACGTAAAACTCCTATAGGTTTAATTTGAAAAATGCTGAAAGACATTTTCAATGCATACAGCATGTAGGGAAGTGTATGGATTGCTTCAATGCGTATTTTAAATATTATTGCTACTTTTATGTGGTAATTTAAACTTGGTTTTTATCATAGATACAATTTTATCATCAAAAAAAATCATCATCAATACAATATTTACTGTATTTGAAATATTTTATACTAAAAATTAACCGCAAAAACGTTTTTTATAGAAATAACTTAATAAAATATATAAGACATACAAAAAGTCTTTACTAAACCGAAGGCATTAGGTGTGTGGTATTGCACTCATGACGCCGCAGCTTTTAAGAATACGTAGTCTATAGCTTTTTTTACTCATATATCATACAAAAAAAGGTTTTATGACTAGCAAAAAAAAGAAAAACTTTTTATTATAAAACACAACAAACCGTGTAAAAACGTGACTTAAATAAGGCCACTGAATTTAGAAAGATAGTTTTTGTCATATTTTTGGTCACGATACTAGCAGGAGTGAAATCGGAAACTTTTTTTTTCTAGGGGGGGGGTAGGG
>JAQFYM010001070.1:0-40863 GCA_034694785.1 Agrenia bidenticulata
AACGTGCACTAAAAAAATCCCTTAGTGACGTAAAACCGAGAAACGCAAAAAAAATTCCTTGGTGACGATTTTTTTTTTCGAAAATCAATAAAGGGGCCTAAATCCTCGCTCTTAACCCTTATACTTCTTTGTTAATAATTATAACTACCTTATATCACTACTATTTACGCAGCAAAACAATGGGCATTGCCCCTAAGATACTCTATTCGTAGTACCTCTTGATACATATTTACTGACTGTCATATATGAACTAGGTCATCTGTGAATGTCTTTGAATGATAGTAACCATAAGTTTACCTTAAAGAACTCGAAGCCAAAGGAAGAAACGGCAGTCCAATTCATCATAGCATCCGACACAATCACGGGACGACCGGAGTAAGCATATCTAGGAATATTTAAAGAATAAAATGATTACCATGCATAATTAATTATTTATGAGACATTCTATTATTCTTAAGCTTGACTATACAACCGTAAACAGTTGGATCAAACTCTATTTAGATTTAAATTTCTCATGATATAATGAACTTATACTAAATTTGGAGCTAGGGAAAATAATCCACTTCATCCTGATTTAAAAAAACCATAAACATAAAAAGCAAAGTTATGATTGAGTAAAATCTCATCAGAAAAATCTGCCACGGTTACAATAATGAAATGCTACACGAAGGCTCAATAACTCGATTTTCCAGCCTGTGCGATTTTTATCAACTTTGGAATTACGGAATGTAATGCGATTTCCGGCTGAAGGCGTACAGCGTAAGAAAGACATCCAAGAGGCTGATGGCACAAACCTACTACATCCACAATTTATACGCCGCATGCTGCTACTCTCAGTTCTCACGTGGAATAACTTACAACTTTACAAGTTCATAAATCGGATGGAAGTACTACAGAATAATTTATGAATTGAGAGCAACTTGTGGCAATTATCAGTTCTTTATTTCAAAAGGAAATGCAGTTATGCGGAGCTGGAGGGCCAAACTTAAATCGATGCATCTATTTCAAAACTGAATTGAATATCAGAAAATAAAAAGCCTGTGATTGGTAGCTTGAAGACAGACTGTTTTAGGACATGACGATAATTAATTACTCTGGTAGCCTTAAGGCTAAACAGTAGCCTCTGAACGCCCTTATAAATCCCTCCTATTGTCACAAAATTACGTACAGAACAAATTGGGAGAGCGTGTAGTTCGGAGAAGTACCATGAATGTCTGTTTTATAATGTGTTTATAGCTCTAACTGCCAATTGAGTTTAATTAAAGGCGAAACTGGATTAACAGGCATGCTGACAAGTTGACTTACAGTCTCTCGAAATCCGAAGGGGATATCCCTTTAACACGGTCGACAGACTTGACATCGTGGCAGAATTCGCAAGGGACCGGAGGACGAAACAGTTCCATGGCCAAGTTGGGACTCTCTATCGTACACTAAACAAACATTGAAACAAAGTCGGGTAGTATGGCAATCACTTCAAAAGAGCTTGATGCAAATATAAGACAGGAACATTCATGTCATTTCCTATACGAAATGCTATCAGCCTTGGCAATTAAATTATTCGTCTCTCCATCTACACGCTTCTTCATGGAGGGATTAAAACGAGACAGGGAAACGTCCGGCGGCAAGAATGATATTTCGGATTCCGAACACGGTTCAGCAATTAACAATGATTGCTTTGGATACAAAAAACATATGCCTATGGGTACTGGAAGCAGAAAGCCGATATTGTATGGATTTAGTTTAACTTTGGGAAACACGCGGACGCGACAAGTAATTCATTGACAATGCATGCATTGCAATTGCATTCTATACTTCCTGCTGCTAGGAAAGCCGCACAAAGGGAATTTTAGAATGATCAAAACTCATCTTCCTTCCAAATTAAATTAAACGTGGGGAGTGATACTCAAGGATAAAATACGAATGAACCCTGTCGGAACAACACAAGAGATGCGAATCAAGACGAAGCCATGTCAGTTTTCATGGATTATAAATCCTTGGATTCGAACTTCTCGAGTGTAATTTGTAATACTAGCATTGACTATTGTTCGGATATATAGCTAATTTATCAATGGATGTGGAGGTAACTGAGGTGACTAAGATATTCGCGATATCCGGTATCCTCAATAAATCTAGAAACGGATATGTAAATAAATTTATTTACTTCTGAGAATTTTCAAGTGAATCTTCAAATGATGACATAGACCGTATAGCATTACCCGCTATAATCTACCCACCACTCGAGATATGAACTATTTTTGTGGAATTTAATTAAAGCATAGTTGCGCCATACCTCTACAGATCGAAGCTCGACATTTTCCCAATTCAACCACATTCTTGTGAATCCAGGCGTTGTATGCAGTTCGAAATAGAAGACGAATGCCAGAATAGAAAAGAAAACTCCAAAAAAATTGGACTTGGAAAGTTTGCTGGGACTTAGGATTAAGAAGTAAGGGCTGGCGATTTTCTTGTAACAAGCTGCAACCTTGTTTATGAGGGTTTTATGATTATTGGAATCTGGTGTGTTTTCATCAAGACTGATATCCCTCGGATATTGGTCGTTATCGGCAAATTGATTGGCTCTCTTCTTGCAATCTGTTTCTGACATTTCAGGCCGAGGATTAAGATTTAAGGCACTTATCACTTCTTGGATGCTTTTAAGATCAAGAAATTCCTCTGGAGACTTGAGGTTCTTCAGCTTCTCTGTTATTGATAACATGCTTTTCTTTACGGTTGAAACCGTCTCAATATTCTTCTTACTAGTACTAGATTTCCCCATCTCTGAAAACTATTGCTACAAGCCTCAGATTCAACCTTCTCAACAGGGCTCTTCTCGCAGACTAGTCTGTTTACATTTTCAGCTCCAGTATTTAAGCTTACACTTTCACCCGAGCCCTAGCCCTTCTGCGTTTCCGGGTTTTTGAGATGTGGGGGTTTTCCTGTGTTTTACTTGTTTAAAGTGGTTGGCTTGAGAATATTGTTACTCAGTGGATGAGACTAGGCATCTTTGTACCTGAAATATTACTATTTTAAGTTTATCCATTGGAACCATGCAGTGCGTATTACAGATTTTGAAGAGAAAGGGTCAATGCTAATTGATTTACCAGTATCTCCTTGTTCTTTACAAGTTTGAGAAGGAAATGAAAATATTATTTAACATAAATACCAAAATTGATGAATATATAATCATTATTCACGGAGCAAAAATTAATTCCGATGCAACTTTTTGACCAGGATGGATACTTCTGACTTTCTGACTAAAAATAACATGAATTTATTCTCTCCGTTAGAGCCTATTAATGACAGACAAATTTTACGACCCAAAAAGATAATGAAGATAAAATAATACTTAAAGCATGAAATTCTTTTTCTTGATCGACTTTATTTTGTCTTAGGTTTTTGGGTGTAGAAAGATTTTAATTCTCCACTTTGTCAGATTTCTTGGAACCTCCGATTATGGTGGATGATATGCTTTCTTTTCGTTTTCATTTTTACCATGGCATATTTTTTGACAGATTCCACTTCCTCGATTGGTATACCTCCTTTGTCTGAAAATAAATGAGTAAAACTAAGGCCTTTAGTTAACCATCTATTCTTTATTGGACGTGCAAGCTCAAATTACCATCAAGGTCCTCCATGTCAATCGCCTATATGATCCTTCGTTTCCATAAATTGGTTTTACATTTGAATACGGAAGAATTTCTTTGTTAACGAGCTGAGTGGATGCTGCTATCAGTTTGCTCTCCACTTTATCTAGGACATAGAAACTTCATTACAGGTCTCAAGGCCAAGTCATTGATGCTTTGAAGATCCCGAAGCAAATCGGATGCCAAAACCATCCCAGAAGTCAAATTTGTTCTTAAATCGAATCGTTGTAGAACTACTTTTCATTTTTTCTGCTTCTTTTGCATGATCAGAGTTTTCCAATGGATTAACGATTGGTCTTACTAGAAACTTCTAAGATTAGTGAACGTGGGCATGTGGGCTTTGTGTAGAAGCCAATTATGACACTTGCTCCTATTTGAATTCTTTCCAAGTCATTGAGTGGGCCAATATTCTTTGACTTGAATCTCATGAACTCTTCTGGCTTGTAGCTTGAAAAACTCGTCTGAGATACTGATCTGAGATAATCGTAGATACTGACCGTTTTTCTAGACTCAATATAGTTGGGGACTGCATGAAAGTACTGCAGAAATTAAGTGTACAATAAAACCTTGTTGAATGATTTCCGGACAACAGCTTTAAATTTTAATACAAATAGTATGTACGTGCGGTTCTTTGGTTGCATAACATTCATCCAATTACATTGGTTATACTAATCGCTTAAGTTTGAATTCACCGTATTTTGAGCTTGTAAAAATACATGGTATAACTTTAAACGGAGGACACACCATAATTTTATTAAACACTTCCCTGTCAAATGAGTTACCCCTTGAATAAACGAGAATTGTAACATAGGGAAATTCTATACGGAACCGGTGATTACAATTCATTTCTCATGTACTTTGGTTTTAGTTCTTCAATTCTTTTTATGAAGTCACCTTTTTCAATGCATCCATCACACTCTTCATCCCAGTCACTGAGGATTTTTTTCAAGTCCCTAACCTTGAGCTTTTTCAGTTCTACTGTTTTCAGATCAATGGTTTTTTCTATAAATGTTAACAAAGAGTAAATATTATTAGATTATGTAGAAGTTAATTAATCGATGTGTCACTAATTGGATACTTGATCAAATAAATTACCATATCGGAGCTCGCAAATCTGGGAATCTTTCTTTTTAAGTTTTTCACAGATTTTATCTCCGGGCAGGCCCCAGGACATGGGCTTGGACATTTCTCCTAAGATTCCTGTAGCTGAAGTTTCCAGACCTCCCAAATAATAACACTAAAATGTCAAAATTTATTACAATGATACTTGAACTATAACTGATTAAGTATTTTTCAAAACCAGGAAACACTCATGCCATACCAAACGGTTCTCTCGTCCTTTGCTCTTTTCGCAAAAAATCCTAAACTCATCTTCGATTGCTTTTGGGTTTTTCTTAACGTCGCTATCCAAACTGGCACTTAATCTATCCATCACTGAAATGCATACTGTCCAAAAGAAAAATAAATTAATCAGCACCAAATTTTTCAAACATTCGATTGAGCCATCTTGTTAATTTTTCTTTAATTAAATAGAGCTATCATTAAATTTATATTCCTCACCTTCACATTCATCCTTTTTAAGAGCTTCTGAGAAGCAGATGATTGAACACAGAAAGAATAGTCCAAATACTACTCCAACTCTTCGTACATGTAATGCTAAATTAGCCATTATATATTCCAAGATTTTGCAGCTACCGTTTGTTAAATAAAGATCTGAAAAATATTTAAAATACTTAAACATATCCTCAAATGTACCCAATCTGAATTAATTTTGATTAAACACCCGAGCCGGTCGGGCAACCACTTACATATCTAGAATATTGTGCTGTATCAACTACAAGGGACTATTCTGAGTTTTCTTCTTGACCAGACTGACCTAAAGAAATAAACCAACTACGTTTCAACACCAGTACATTGAACCTTCAATCTTTATGTCCATATTTAATGAATTCCACATTACCGTATAAAAACCGAAATAAATCCGAATCCGAGATTGTAGTCTACCTCTATATTAAAATAAAGAATAAAATAGTTGAACGGGTATAGAATTCTCCTACACAAGAGTGAAGATAACCCGAACCTCAGTGATTAATTGGTTCAGTTGATAATTTGAGACTTTTGAGATGAGCCCCGTTGAATTTTCACCACAATTTGCATACAGTTGCCGATGAAAGGATGATGAAGAAGATCTGTCATATAAATCCATGCGTTTGTACCGGATTGGCTAGTTGGGATCTACGTCATCTACCCATTCCCGCTCAACAACCATTTACTCCAAGCCGGGATTTGGTCTCCTTTGTTCATTCTTAAATCCTTTTCCAAAACTACCGAGCATTCTCAGATAATTCATTGTAAATTGCAACCTTACGTCGTATGAAACGCTAAATGAAGAAAAAATAATTTTTTTTTCAATTTTGTTTTCTAATCAAATAAAAATGGCAAAAAATGTAAAAGTGTACTCTACTTTGAATTCGTCAATATTAAGTGCAATGATGCAGCTATAAAAAAATCAACTATTCTAAAAAATCGGTGCTGTACATTTTGAGTAATCTTAAAAAAAAGCTTAAAAATATATTTTTTTCATTACATAAATGTCAGATTTTATAAATCAAATTTTAAAAAGTACAAAATATAAATCTTAACAAATTTTTAACATTCCACACATCAAGGCCAGTAATATAGCTACTAAAATATAAACAAATAAAGATACTCTCTACTCGTTGATTTTGAGTAATCTTAAAATCAAGCTGAAAAAAAAAAATTTTCATTAAATAAATGTATGAATTTATAAATCAAAAAAAATTTACAAATAAAGTGTAGGGAAATCTGATATTGTCAATAGTCATTGCACTAATAGGGCTACCATAAACTGTCAAGTTTAGAAAACAAATCCTGTGCCAGTTTTGAGTAGTCTTTAAACAAAGCTGGGAAAAAATAATTTTTTTTCAATTTTGTTTTCTAATCAAATAAAAATGGCGAAAAATATATAAGTGTACTCTACTTTGAATTCGTCAATATTAAGTGCAAATGAATGTATGATTTTATAAATCAAAATTTTTTTTTTAAATTTCAAATTGTAGGGAAGTCTGATATTGTCAATAGTACTTGCACTAATAAAGCTACCAAAAACTGTCAAGTTTAGAAAACAAATCCTGTGCCATTTTTGAGTAATCTTAAATGAAAGCTGGAAAAAAGTAATGTTTTTCATTTTTTCCTCATCAAATAAAAATGGTTCAATATATAAGTCCCCTCTACTTTGAAATAGTCAATATTAAGCGCAATAATGGAGCTATCAGAAAATCTACAATTTAAAAAAATCAGTGCTGTCATTTTTGAGAAATCTCAAATTTATGAAAGATAAAAAAAACGTTTTTTCAATTTGTTTTTCAAAATATTTGATAAATCAAATTAAAAAACCAACACGTGCAAATTCATATAGCCCGAGCCAGGTTGATAAAAAATTTCAAGCTTCTAAGCCAATTTATGAAAATCGGTAGGGGTACCCCCATTACCCCAGGTAGGGGTACCAAAACTCTATTATTCAAGTTTCGCAAGTATTACTTTGTATTTGCTATAAAGGAGCCATGAACTACCAGTTTGCAATATTTCAAGCGGCTAAGCTTGTCTCACTAATACAGGTTAGATTCCATAATAATGCATCATGATGTCGAATAGATAAGTAATCAACTTAATTAATTAACTCGGTTACCTTAGATTTAAATTGTTCGATAACAAACTAACAAATTCGCAAACACGCAGCCTATAATTTGATATTGCTCGAATTAGTCGAATCGAAAATGAAATAGTCTTTAGGTTCCCGTGTAATTAAATTAAGATTGAGATAGGTTAGGATTAGGTTAAAGTAGGTTACATTTACATTATAATTACTTTTTATTTCTTGTAATTACCGAAATTAGATTAAAGGAAATACCCTTATTATAGCAGATTAGCATTGATAACTGTAAGCACAAATTTTTCGAAAATGCCAGACTGGTCGTTTTTTCAGACGCAACATGTATTGGATCCAGTGAGCCAACCAGATTATTCTACATGGAATAGACTTCAGTGGAACGGGTGGCTTCAAACAAGAATTCCAAATGCGTTTGGGAACAAGTCCATCAATAGTGTCATCATTGCAAGTCCGGAAGTCATTTTACAAGACTTTCAAGAACTTCGTGCTACCGTATGCCACAATACAAAGCCAAACTGTAATCGTAAATACGTATACAGATCGTAGATACTAGTAAAATTGTTAGCTTAACTGAGAAGGGGGCGGGTTTATTAATGTTACAACTTACAACCTTCATGGTTTGGAAAACGACGTTTTACTACAATAATGTTTTCAATCTTATATCTCAGTTTGCACTGATTCTTTTTATTACTTCAGCACACGACCGGAACTGATTTTTACTGGAGTAACAATAGATATCAAATCTATTACATGACCCTGGAATCTTTTCGTGAGCGATCTTCACCATACGGAGTCAGAGATTTGGGACAGATGTATTTTTTAGCAAAAATATCGTTGAATCCAAACACTCCTGTGCATTTCCATAGACAAAGCATCCGACAAGAACGTACTGGAGCTGTAAATATTAGTCCCAGAGACTTTCCGGAAATATTGTAAATTTTGACCTAAACGGGTGAAAAAAATTAAGAAAATTTGCTAAATTCCTCTATCCAACCAAAATCATAATAATAAAGTCACGAACTCAAAAACTATCCGAGCCGTTTGTTTTATAAATATTTTAAGTTATTTTTTATTCAATGATTATCCAGTTTTTATTCGTTTATTTAATTTAGAGTTATTTTTCTTAATTGTTAATAGAAATGATAAGACGACCTGTTCTTAACTTAGAAACTAACTTTATTTATAAACTATGATAGGATAGTATAGAGATCACGAATGCAATGATTTAAAAAACAAACAAATATTAGCCTTTATTGCATGATTTCCTATTGATTTCCTATTCTATTTCTTCTGAATCACCTGGTATCGGATCTTGAATGAATCCAATCTCAGTTGAATTCAAGTCCAGGCTTTCAAATTCCCAAGGGTGGATAGTGTTATTAGTTTCGCTTTCAAATTGTTCATGTCTCAGCTTCTGCAAGTTATTTCTCAATACACAGCAAACTAAACCGTTGGGGCAATCATTCTATAAATTAATTAAATGCATCTTTTAGTTGAGGCACGGCAAGGTGCATCAATATGAAATCGTATTTCAATGAAACCAGTCATTACAAAAGCAATGACACCCCATCCATGGTAAAAGAGTTTAAAAAAAAACAACTGTACTTTTCTTATACTCGTGCACGGTGACGGTGACACGGATTGAAGAACCCAAAGAGCTATTGGTGTTCGACAGTTTCCAGAGCATCCTACAGTCTGTCGTTGGTGAGTGACATCTTGATACATGGCTATAATTTTGACACACAATTTCCGAAAAAGTTGAATTTTAAATTCATATTACATAAGACACAAATGAAGTTAAGCAATTTTTTTTACCTATTAAATCTTCCATACTGAATTCAATGTCGGAAATCATTCTAAATAAGTTCTCCGTGATGGTGGTATTGATTTTTAATGTGTCAAACCGATCATACGGTAAAGCGCAACCACGAATAACAAAGATAGTGAGAACAATAACTGTCGCAGATTTCCAGCAACAATAACTTATTTCTTCAATTATCATTTCCACTTGATTCTCGACTCTTTTTTCAAGCAATTAATATTCGAGGGCAACTATACAATCAATCCATTATTTAAAGAGAATTGAAATAATCTTGAGGACTCCGTAATGCAAAACACTTTTAATCTTTAAGACAAAATACCACGAATATGATGAATTTTGTCAAATATATTACAACTGACGACTAACTTTACCTAAATCGGCCCTAATTTTAGTAAGTTTCAGCTTAGTCATAGGTTTAAATGTTTAAACTAACAGGAAGAGACTAATCCAACGGTATGTATATTTTTGTCTTGATGTGAGTTGTTCTGAGGAGCTTCTGCTTTGCTAAACGGTACATAAATAAATAACATTAGTAAATAGAGGAAAAGGGTTCACTTGCAGAAGTTGTTGAGAATGAGGGTAAACAAGAAGAAATGAAGAAACTGTAAATTCTTTCAGTGTTGACTAAATTAAGAGCAATGACAATTGATAAAATATGTAACTTTATATAGCGTAGGTGTTCATGTGCCTATATATGGATTTCATAATTTCATATTTTATACATTTCCTATTGCCTGTAAAATATTTACTTGGGAATGTAGTCAATCGCTCATTTCGGCATTAATTTTCACATACATTATTTACATGTAAAATATAGAAACAAGGATTAATGGTAATTCAAGGATAACTATTTTTCATTATATTCCAAATAGTGATCACATGTATACTTCAATGTCAGTATGCTATTGCTTAATACATTAAGAAAAAAATAATAATTCATAACAATGACTGTCGTGAAGTTAAAATAAAAAAAAAAATTAAATATACAGTTTTACTTAATCAGCAGTAGCATTCAAGGCAAACTAAGCATACTAAGGTTACCCCTGTACTGCATCAATCTATCATTTTAAAGAGAAATATCTCCAACATCTTTAAGCATAAATTGATGAAGTAAGAATATATTTAAACCTTGTTTAACTTAATACTCAATTTCTGCATTCCATCTTTGCGAATACAAATATCCTGCCGAATCCCAAAATCGTTCCAAACAAGCTGAGGGTACACATGTAGCTTCAGTTTGGGCTTGATCAAGTTATCCTTATTCAATTTAAGGAATTTTACTTTTTTAACAACATTTTGCGTAAACCTACCAACATTTCCGCATTGAGTATGAGATGCTTGTTTCGAAAGTTTCAGTGAATTTTTTTGCTGAAGCTTTACTAATGCATCAGGTTTACAATTTTTGTAACACCGAAGTACTAGTTCATAAATTTTGTGAATGAGTCCTGTCGTGCATTCCACTATAAATACAAACATTGCAAGGGAAATTCCAACGACGAAAAGCGTAAAAATTCCCCCAACATGACTTGTCGACAGAGGAACAAACCCTTCTGCACGTTCCATCGAAGGATCAAGTTCTTCCACTCCTATTTGCTTTTCTAAAAATTTGTAGCTACTTGGGATCTATAAAAAATTTGTTGAGATTTAAAAAATTTATTTTGAATCATAATAAATTAAGCTGAACACACAACATACTTTCCATGCTTCGTCGCCACCAAATTTTCCTTGCATGAAGTATTCCACCCAATGCTGTATTAGTCCGCTCTCCACAGCTCTGCTTATGATTTTATCGAATGGTTCTCTAAAAGGCCAGTTTTTCTGAACTGGCCATCCCAAATTTGCAAATTCGATGATATTCTCTGAGCTGATGTGGAATTTCAACCCTTTGGATCCGGAATATTTGTATCGTCCAGTGAAACGGATTTTTGCTTTCGAATCAACATAAATTTTTTTCCCCTTCACCACATCATCCATGGCATCAAAGCTTTGGTAGTAGTCTACAAGTACTGCTTTTTCATAAATTTTTGCTAGTACTGGATTCCCTGACCCCATCATGTATGCATTAAGATGACCGTCGTAATTTTTAATGGCAATGGGAAGGCTAAAAATATTGAGTTTACTGTCATTGTAATAGATTTCAAACTGTATTGCAGATCAAGGGATTGTCTTACTTTGTTTTCAAAATATCGTCCACCTTATTTGCTATGGGCTCTGGCTTGAAACTAAGAATGAACGAGATGAGACAACTGGAAAATACCATTCCTGTAATATTCAAAACCTTTCAAGTTATTCACATACGCCATTTCATGGCCACAATTTTCCTTATTTACAACAATACCGAGACCAAATATAGTCAAAGAAAATCCATAGTAGACAAACTGGACAGGAAGAGCGTTCGGTAAATGACGATATGGCTTCTGACAGAAAACCGTGACGATAAAACCACATATATTTCCCAGCGAAGAAAAATGATTATCACGGAACTCTTTCACAGTGTATGTTGTACATGACCGTCTGGACAGACCATGTTCAATTGATGTGATAACCTTCAATGCTATTATCCCAAGTAATGCTGATAAAATTGCAGCAATCCAAACATCATAACTGAAAGTATAAAAATAAATAATTCAACCACAAACAATTATCTAAAATTTCATGTCGTGTCGTGTCGTGTAATAAATAACTTGTATACCTTAACGGCCTGAAAATAGCACTTATCGCAGAATCGACCTGATTATTTAGTGGAGCGATGAAATTAAATGAATCCACGTAGTAAGTTCGACAGAAATCAAAGTATTTCAATCTATCCGATGTTACCGAGATTCCACCAACTGCAACGTCGATTAAACCGCTTGCAAGATGTCCCATCATACCTGACCATGAGTTGTTACTTAGCATATGGCCAGTTGTATTAACATTTCTAAAACTCAAAGTAAAATTTAGCAAATTCTGGCAAAGCAGAAACAGACGCCAGTCTAATCCATCTAAATATGGGTTTTCCTTATTCCCCCAGATAAAGAATGGCTCTTTCCATAAAACTCCGACAACAATCGGAGCATTGTGAAAATTCCGAAATTTATCAAAGAAGAATCGACTGGAGTTGCGGACAAATTCTTTTTTCAAAGCATCCCATGTGTCAATTTCTTGTGACTTTCTTTTCCCATTGCGAAAGTACGGCAGAACCGTAAACACTTTCACCAATCCGTATTCGTCATAATTGTTCCGCTTTAAGCCCACTATATTAGGAATGAGGGTCCAGAATCGGAGGTTGATGAGGGCCTTGTATCGTTTGGTTATATGTTTCGTTACAAGGATTACATTGTCACTTCCTCTCCAACCGGGATGGTACATAACGTTTGTCTCTGTCTCAGGGTAAAGAATTCTGGGATCTGTCACCCAAACTACAAATGTGTAGCAGCGTTGTTGACGGTACAGAGTGTAAAGGAAGCTCGGAATTATCTCGGATGGATTCTGTGTACCGTATCTTTTCTCAAGGGTTAAAAGTTTGTCCGCCGACAGCTCTAGAAGAATGAACTGTCTTCCATGTTCATGCATTCTCTGTTTTAGAAACTTTTGATTTTACTCAGAACATTACATGAAAACATTAAACTACAGAAATGCAGATCTACCTTGATGAGAGTGTATGCAACGGAAAATTCGGGCATTTGTTCATCATAAATCAGAACTATTGGACAATGACGAGATAATCGTGATGACAAAGCAATCAGCGCCTCCTGAATATCCTTGTCCTCTTCAAACTCAAGGATCTATTCATTGGTGTATATTGGAAAAGTTTGAATTGTTTTTTATTATTTTTACCTTATTTTTACGAATAAAATTTTTGTTTTAACAGTTTTTGATATTACCTGACCACAAGAAAATAATTGACAACGGAAGAACACAAAAAGTAAAAGGCTGAAATGTTTCATCGTGATTTTACTCTTACTAAATTCCTTCTGAGAGCTCTGTGTACTCTTCAATACTTATAGTTCAATAAAAGTATTTGTTGTCTTTCGAGATCATATTTATAGGAGGGGCCCAGTATAGAGTTTGGTTAAAATAATATCTCGATCTACATTCGCTTTTCATAACGTGCTCGTTAGTGCTTGGATGATCATCGCTTGTCCGTCCGCCCGTTTGCCACATCTTCGTAACTTCAATTCGTCAATGTTCTTTAGGGCCAAAAATGAGTTAAAATTAAACGTGTCGAAACAGGCTGAGGGTCACCAGAATGGAGTTTCTCCAAAGATTGCCAAAACGATGTTAACTTAGTTGAATAAAATTAAGTCTGACCAAGAAGTGAACTCGGTTTTGTCGTTGTTGTCAATAGGAAGTTTCAAAAAGAGAAGCTTAAATATACGATAAAATTAAAATTAATGTATAAATTCAATAAATGAGCCGACATCAATTCTTGTTTAAACGGAAAGACGTTAGAAGAATCCGAACATATTGTGAGTTCGAATTCCACGATGAATAAGCCTTTCGTAGCTGCTTGGAGGAGTAGGGTTTATATTTATAATTAAACCAAAAAGTTGTTTGCATGTAGAAAGTTTTTTATTGGTTTTTTATCAGTTTTGTGGGAACAGATACTTTGATCTGAAAAATTGTTAATAGGTTCAGTATTAATAACATTACTTTGATTTCAGTATTGAATAAAATGAAATTGAGGTTATAGTACTTTTATAACGTGGGAATCAATGTAGTTATATCATTAATTTTCAAGTTGATGCTGTGATTTGAAACTTTTTTATTTGTGCTAGCAAAAATACTTGCAATTAGTTTAATAACTCCGTAGTAATATTATTTTCTCAATGCATGCGGCCGAAATAATAGCTGTAATATTTACTTTTATTATTCTTTTACTCTAATTTGATTTGAAATATTGAAACAAAAACACTCAAAATAATTTCTGATATACCAACTGAAATTCAAATATTTGGACGTTGATTGTGATTTTTGCATCCGAAATTCAGATGGGTAGAGATTTCTATAAAGTGCTTGAGTATAAAAATATCTTTCTAATCTCTAGTACGTAACAAGAAAAGTTTTACGAACTAACTCGACTTGAAACTTCGACTGAACCAGACACTGGTGGGGAGACAGATCCTTTCTTTAAAATTTATTATACGAATAATAACATGTATAAATATAAATATAAGGCTGATTATAATGATCACAATCCCAAGTAAAGTCGTGTGATATTGGCATTATATTAAACACGCATTTTCAAAGCTTGAGCAGCTTTTTCGAGAGCTTTTAACTCTGCTTCTTCCTTTGAAATGTCAAATTCGTTATGAAGTTCTGTTCTTCGGGGGTTGTCCATTTCACGATATTTGTTCGTCAACAAAATGAACAAATCTTCAATAGCTGCCTCAGTCACATCGTAACTGTGAACAGATTACATATCAAATCATATTGAAATATATAAAACTGAATTAACTGGGATTTGACATTCAAATTAAAACTTTCAAAGAAAGTAACCGAATACCTTTCAACAATGATTGAGAATTGCGTACAGAGATTGGCTGTCTTTCGGAAAACATTTCCCCATGCAATAGTGGTATCCCGAAGGAAATACAATAGTAAATTGTCCTGCTCGTCTATCATATCACAATTCCTAAAAAGAATAACATTTTATAAATGCTGAATTAATTTTGAAGTGTGGACAGATACAAAAATCTAAATTCTAAACTCACTGAAAGGTATCAGAAACTGCTTTCTTAAATTCAACAACTCGTCCCATAGTAGCCGATACAATGTCAATTGGAGTGAGAACATCATGGCGAAGATGAAATGTAATACAATACCCTCGTGCATATCTTCGCTTAAGGTCTTGTGGTGTTCCAAGACACTGAACATTACCTTCAGCAATAATTACCAACTTCGTGGCCAGGTTCATGCACTCTTCAGTGTGAAACGACGTGAAAACAATAGTTCGTCCTGCGGCTTTTAAATGTTCAAGAACTGCCCAGAATCTCTCTCTAGCCAAAGGGTCTACTCCTGTTGTTGCTTCTATATCATGAAATTGTTTCACAATAAGCCACAATACACTAATGTACAATATTACTCTAATAAAATTTACCATCCAACAAAATTATTGGCCTGTTGCCTATTAAGGCCATGGCACAACACAGCCGTCTTTGCATTCCAGGTCCATATGTCTTGCATCTGTCTTTCCCGGCGTCACTTAAACCTTAAAAAACATATCAATAGCGTATGAACTAGTGCAAACATTAGTATCCATGATTAAACATATGTAATGAGTACCCATCACGAGAAGCCACTTGGATACATGAGAGCTGATGAGGGGCCCTGGAATACCACGTAGTCTACCCATTAGCTCCAGCATTTGGATTCCAGTGAAATTGTCAAATAAAGTATTTTTCTGTGAGCAGTAGCCAATGGATGACAAATAATTATTCCGGTGATGTAAAAGACTTGAATTCCCAATGAAACACATTCCTTTTGTTGGAATCATAGCCCCGGTCATCATTTTCATAAGTATTGTTTTCCCACTTCCTGTGGAGGATGTAAGAAATGCATATAAAAGGATTTTTAAATGTCAATAAATTGTATAAAATAGTAAATAACATTTACGACAGATTTATTTACCTCCAGCTCCTAGTATTCCAACGCACTGTCCTTTTTTAACCTCTAAGTTAAAGTTGTTGATAATCATAGTAGCGGTGTGTGATTTTGTTAGATTTTGTACCACCAGAGCTATATCTGGGGGAAATGATTCTGTAGACAGAAAATAAAAATAGTTTATATTATTGTTAACAATTGGGATGTCAAATTATTACAATGTCTATTGCGAAAGTACCTTCATTTATTATTGATTTGACTGTTAAGCTTTCGTGTCTAATATCCTTTGCGGTATGATCTTGTTTTTGTGCATTTTGTTCTCTGCGTTCCAAAAACTTCAACACCACATGTTGCACAATACGGGCGAACACGCGTTTCTCAGATAATATTAGTAGTAGCCTGTGGTAAAAGACATTGGAATATAACTTTCAAACTGATGTTGTGCAAACATGTTTTTAGCTTAAAACCGTCTATGAAAATATTCATACCAATATATTATGCCCACAATAATTAATGCAGCAATATCTGTTATCAGCTTAGGATGCACAAATGATTCTGAAGCGAAACTCAGTATACTTGGCTCCACGAAACACTTTCCAATGGGTCTACATATCCGATCTAGTCATTAGTGTATAGCAATTAGTTCAAAACAGACTTAGTTTTAATTTCAAACAAATTATTAAGATGTTCCCATACCACAGCACCGGCCTAGCTTAAAGTCAGTTCGCATGATGTACTTATGAAGGTCATTTTCAGATGCTTGATGTCCTGGATGCTCTTGATGTCCATGTTTTGATCCATCTATGTCACACATCTAGTAAATATAGTAAATACCTAATTAAACATAGGAGCAAGCAAATGTTGTTATCTAGGGTTGATTTTTACCTCTTTAATACTTGGAATCACAGCACGACAAATACTGCGTTGGGAAAGTGATTCAAACCAATCATGTATAGAACAAGTTACGGCGAATCCGGGGAAAATCAACAAGATGATTCGCAGAAATACTACAATTCCAGACTCGGAACTTGCCCAAGCATATTCCAGCCAAATGAATGGTAAAAGTCCTGGTTGAATAGAAAAATACGAAATTTTCAAATAAATTGACTTCATGGAATGATTATTTATAATATCTTACCAAAAATTAAGTGGAATACAATCATAAAATTGAATCCATTGAACTTCAATGGAACTAAAGTGCTCATGACATACGAAAAAGCAAGGCCGCTCCATGCCAAATATAACCCGGTGAAGATCATTAGTACGACTAATTAAAAATCAAAACGAATGTTAAAAACATTCTGTTATTTTCATAAAAATAAATTGAAAGAGCTCGTACTTAAAACTTGCAAGTTATTGAAAGTTGTAAAAGGGTCGAAAGCAAATAGCAAACCGATGCAGGCAGTAATGATGAGCATTGTTATGGCATCACAAAGAAAATCTGCCATCCAATATACTGCTGGATGTACTCCCGTCATTAATTGAATATGTTTCATCTATTAAACAAATATTTATATTGACAAAACAAACTACAAGCAACTACAAAAATTTGTTAGTAAAGTAGAAGCTGGACATCTTCAGTATCACTACCAATATATGTCAGAGCTAATTTGAACGGTGAACCTCATGATATCGACTTCGGAATATCTTCAGGCTTAAAATTTTTTATTAGAATATAACTAGTGGGCTGGGGACTCCCATTCGATACTTGTACAGTTGACAGTCAATTGACCCTCGTAATTCCCTCTCCTTTGCATTACCCAATGTAACCCATAAACATTTAACTTAACCTTTGGAATGAGCACGGAGATGGATGGATACTGGTATTTAGTACATGGGAAATAGGTCAACTCTATCGAAAATTATCCCATGGCCGGACGGACATATGAACGTGATCAAGGGCTAAAAATAAAACTAACTAAAACTTACGCCGTTTCCTCGCTCCCGCATAGGGAATGAAATTGTCGATGCGGAGATGAACCCAAATGCAAATGAGAGTACAACGGCAAATATGATACAAATCATACCACAATTATCTTCGAATACTGTCTCCTGTAATTTTTTACATCATCCGTGTAATGTAACTATTACATACAACAAAATTGCTGGGGTTATAATAATGGATGATGGTCACTTACAGTTTTTAAAGGAAAAGGCTCATTTATAACATGAAGTTTATAAGGCACCTCATCACCTCCAGTTGCTGATCTGTATAAAACGTTACTTAACGTATTTAAGATGATGGTAGGACTGTGGAGTGATCCACTGGCAAAATATCCCACAAACTCATACGACTTATCTTTTCCTGAGAGAGAATTCCGTAGTTCTAACGCTATCATATGACTTTCCTTTATATATCCTTGAGCAGTATCGGTTTTACTAAGTATGTCCACCAGGGTAATAAGAACTCGATCACTTTTTCGAAGTGGAACACCACGTCCACCGAGCACAGAATGCACATGACCAGTATAATTCTATTAAAAAAGGAATTATATTTAACGTTACAAAGCTTCGTTTACTAATACTAATATATGAATAACCATCGAACTTGCCAGGTTGAAGTCGTCAGTCCCCATTTTGTAGAATACCTCTATATTAGAAAAGTTGTCCAGTGTGAGGTTCCTCGGAGGGCCACGACGAGTACCTGGAACTATGAAAATTTTGCCTTCCCATACGACGATAAATATCAAAAACAGTGGAATGATGTACTCCCAGATAAAAAAGTCATTTTTGGTTCTCATGTAATTCCATCTTTTTCTGAGTAATGCACGTATCTGTTGATGAAACTTTGATTTGTACTGCTCACCGTCCGGCAAGAGTGGAATTTGAGCTGGAAAAGATGTGGACGTCAGGAAAATCTTGCGAAAAGATGCATTTAAGTATTAAAAATTAATAAGGAACTCTGTGTTACAGGTTAGGGCACTTTTAAGATCTCCAACAGAATCTCGTCTAACGTATAGATCAGGGGCATCTTTTTCCGATGCAATTGACTCACAGATTTTAATGAAAATATCACTAAGACAAACTTGTCTTATCGAATATTTTTTGAAATTCAATTTGAACTGCTGTTTATCAAGCTCATCACATAACTCCGCAAAATGCATTTGTTGACTGCGTGGAAGTTCGACTATTATGTTGTCCACATCTTGTCTAGTTTTATTTTTTTTCTCCCGAGCGTGGTGACCCAGTTTGGATCGAACCACAGCTAGAATAGCACTCGAATCTAACTTAGCAATGTTGGGCATTGGCTCAATTTTCATAAAGTATCCAGTGTCATATTGTTTTTTGAGGAAGTCAACCGATCCATAACACACAAGCTTTCCATGGGCTAGCAAAGCTATCTTGTCTGCTAAATATTCTGCTTCGTCCATGTAGTTACTCGTTAAAAGTATTGTGTGATGCTTCTTCAGAGACTTAAGGATTGTCCAAATTTCACGTCTACCGAAAGCGTCCATTCCCCCTAAATAATATTTAGTTTTTGTACAAATCACAGCAATTAATTAATATAAGTATTAGTATAAAATTGGAAAATTACCTGTTGGCTCATCAAGAAGTAAAACTTTTGGTGAATCTGCTAATGCCATTGCAATACCTAATCTTCTCAGTTCATCATTTGTCAGATTATTAGGGAAAAATTTCCTTACCTTATAAAAAATGAAGCAAATATTAAAATAATCAATCAACAGGAAATTTCATCAGCAGAGATTTTAGAATTTCTCACACTTACGCTCCACAACCTAAGTCTTGTCAGCAGAGTCGCGGTGTGTATATTACATTCATCTTTACTATAGCCTCGTAGCTTTTTTAAAGCAAAAATTAGACATCTAAAAATAGTTCACGTATGAATGATACAATCGAAAAGGGTTTATTTTCTTACCCGGTAGCACAAAAATATATGCTGCTTCACCGTTAATAGGTCAAAATAAATTAGCTTCTGTGTACACAGTCCGGTAAATTGTCTAGCTTTAGCGCTCTCGAATATGACATCATGGTCTTTAATCGTAGCATAACCAGTTGTTGGGCAAACCATTCCAGCCAAGCAGGATATCAGCGTACTCTTTCCACAACCCCTAAGACAAATTATAAAGTCACAACGAAAAGCCAGCCACCTCACCAATAAGCGACAGGAATTAACTATTTTAAACAGAAAATAAATTGAAATTACCCATGGCCTAAAATGACAGTAATTTCACCGTGAATTATATTCAAGTTTATTGTATCTAGAGCCATCTTATGTTTTCCAAATCGTTTGCATAAGTGTCGGATTCTAACAAAGCATTTCTTCTTAGGATCTTGTGGTTCGTAAATTGCTGGCTTATCAAAATCTTGTCCTCCCCCTTCCTTTATATCTTTTATAAGTTCTTTATGATGAGCTTTGTTCACAAGTTTTTGTCTGGATCTCTGAAATCCGGATATTTATGTATATTATTTACCTTATACACTCGTCAACAAGACCATTTTGCTGACCAATTAATTTATTGTGACTAAAAATATCAATCCCTTACCCCAAAAATATCCCACCAATGATAAGATGGAGGAAATAGCTTAACTTGACTAGTCAAATCTCGGTAAACGGAGAGCAAGAAATAAACTGCTGCTGAAGTGGACAGTATAATCAGTGCATTTGCTACCTCCATCATACCTCCTACGTGACTTTGAGTGAAAAAATTATCCCATCTCACTCCCTTATCTAGATCAATTGAAAAAAAATCAATTCCTTACATAAGTCTAGTCGAGGAATCGTATATGCTTTTTATTAAAGACATGGAAACTTTACCATCACACTCGAAGTCAACAACATTCCACACGAAATTGTAAAGTGCCCAGTTTGGAAAGGCAGCTGCCAGAACGTAATTAGATATTACCCCGATAAGTTCCATCTTATAGAAAGTCACTGGTACAAAGAAAGAAAGCAGACCCAGCAAAGTAGAGTATAGACCAACTAAACTAACTGAAGTAAAACAAATACTTGTAAATGATTACTGCACTATTAACATATATTATCAGGTATGGTATTTGGAAATAAGTTTTACCAGAGTGAACCATTGTAGCTAAGAAGAAATTAAAGAACGCAAGTGCTAATAAGTGAACCCATAGGACGATGAAGATAAGCGAGGGCGTGGACGCTGACAGTAGCTGAAAACAAATATTTCAACATTTTCAAATCTGAATATTCTGATTCTTTAGTGGTTATCCCTGAAGAATAGTCTCACACAAAAGAATTTTGTAAATAGAAACTAACTATTTTTTACTTTCCTTTAAAATCCCAAATATCTGACCAATTAGTGTAAAGTTTTTTAGTTGAATGTAATTTTTTTAGAAAAGGGTATGTAATATATTTAAATATATGTATATAGATGTGTCTAACTCTAACCCTTTCGAAATCAAACTATTCAAACGAACCCAACCCTAACAAACTTTAGTTCCATTCGAGCTTTATAATTCTTATCAACCTATTTCTAACTCCTTAAATTGGTAAGGAAAAACCTAAAAAATATATTTCATAGATTCTAAACTGTAATAATATTTTTTTTATACAATAAAGACGGTGATGATCTAACCTGCCCGTGTCCATAGCTGGAATAAAGGATCCAAGTCATCAAAGCAGCAGTTATTCCTCGAAAGAACAGAGCATGAAAAAATAAAATGAACCAGTGAAGGTAAATCGGCATTCCATGCATCCTAAGTAGATCCTGAACGCCAAAGTCAACATAGCTTATGTAGTTTAGAATAAGACGAGCCCTTGAAATTAGTTGTAATACTCGGATCAACCAAATGCGGTCTACTGACCTTAATTCCGGATTTATTCTCTTGTACAATTTGTCTCACAATGAAGAAAGATGTGAACGTGTACGCCGCTACGAGGGTGCAACAGATAGTGAACGACAAGAGGTAGCGGACTGTTTTATTATAGAAATTTGGATAGTAGAACATTCGGAGCTTAATTTTTGCGGCCTCGTCAGCGGATCCTAACTTCTGGGCGCTCTGGAGGAAACAGATCATTGGCTATAAGTTCGTTAGAAACATTAAATAGTAAACCGAAGGTTGTACAGCGTTCTCTTACTTTCGTTCCTTCCATACCAAATAAATTGGACAAGTCCAACGAAGTTGCTATGTTGGCATTTGTACTCCGTAACATTAAAACTCGCAAATAGGCCGATTCAATGGCATATTGCAGACCAATAAATCCACTTTCAACGTACGGAGACACTGAGGACAATTAAAATTATTATTTTGTAAAAGACTATAAGAACTATGATTAACAATATTGAAATCGTACTAAATTCCTTGAATCTTGCCGGTTTTATGTACGGATAATTGTCCTCCGTTTCAGCAATTGATTCATCAAATGTACTTATCGAATACGACATATCGTGAGGAAGATCGGTGGATTTGTCCACGGAATTTGTATCATATTGAAATGATACGCCGATGGGAGACAAATGCATTTTCTTTTCTTTTCGGTGGAGAAGAGCTTTTTCAAGTAGTTCCAGGTGACTTGAAAGTCCAACCTAAGTTAGAAAAGTTGTGTTTTCGTCACTTTTATTGATATATTTATGGAAATCAAAATTACCAGGCCTGTGCCCTTGCGGCCAGTTAAGTCTACTGGATTTTGTTGATCCAATTTCATCTTTTTCATCGCGAATTCCATGATGCTGACTGTAACATTGTTCACCGGGGTAAAAAATATTAAAACTCTTCCAGAACTGTCCTCGTACTTTTGTCGAAATTGACTGATGGCTTTTTCCATCCCAAACTCCGGGAATTTTGGTCTCACTGACTTGTCTAAAATTGTAATCCATACAGAAATCATGGTGTATTCTTATAATTTAATAGAAACCATTGGAGCCTTAATTGCTTAGATATTTTAAATCGCTTTACCTGAGTCTATTTTTTCATAGTATGCCTTCTTCCATGAAATTCCAGATGTAAATGCTGCAAATATTGCAAAGGCAACTAAAGCTGGTAGAAAGACTTCGATCAAAATGTAAATCTTGTTTCGATGTCTTAAGAAGACAGGGCTCAAAAATAGGCAAGAAAATCGTCTCCAAAGAGTCACAATCGATTTTGAAATACGATTTTTAGTTCTTTTCTGAAGTTCTCGATTTCTAGTCAAAATGATATTGCTGATCTTATAAATGCGTCTAAAATTAAATTATGACATCCTCAGGTCCTGACTTCTCACTCACCGTTTTTCAGCGAGCCTCTGTATTTTGGTATTGGCTTCACTTCCTCCACTAATCGTCGAACTTGAATCTTCATCATCGTCGACCTCGATAGGCTTTTTATCTTTCTGCACAATAGTAGAAGTTTTGACTGCCTTTCCTCCCTTGATGCTGGCATCGTAAACACTGACCTCATCCTCCGGGACTACTTTCTTCTTAAAAATTCCCATAATTCACATTAAGCTAAGATACCGTCGGTTGTGAAGCTTATAGTATCTTTTCAGTAAATCTCTACTGTATTTTCCAAAATCTTTCATTCGTTTACTTTAAAATTATTAATTTCTCAATATGATCAATAAATTGACAGATTTCAGATAAGACATTACTTCCACGGTAACAGAACCTTATAAAGTTCTGTGAGGAAGATTTTTATAAGAAATAATAGAGATTTACGATTTTTATTCAAATTAATATTCAACAATATTTAATATTGGATAAATAAGATTGATTGATGACCCGTGGCGGTCGACCGTCGGGTGTTTCTCAGAAGATTGACCTTGAGTCACGAAATTCTTAGTCTGATTTCTGAAAATGCAAAAATTTCAAATTGGAGTACATAGTTAAGATGCGACGTTAAGAGGAGTTTATTATCAGTAGGGAAATTGTCAAAAGTATTGCCAGGAATCACAAAATTTTGTCAAAACCAACGTGCCTTTTCGTAGCTCATTGAAGCAGGTTTTTTATACTTCAATTTGTTTTTTATACATTTATTTTCATACAGTTTTTGAAAAACTCCTAAAGAAAAAAAGTGAGATTCCGTGCCAATTGTATAACCTTTTTCCTAGGAGAGGCATTTTTAACATAATTTTATTAACAGTACAAAAATACAGATCCAAGAAGTATTTTCGTTTCATTACCGAAAAAGGGCAAATCTAAAATTTAGAATGGGTTTACTTTTTAAATAGCAGTCGAGGGGACCAGAAGTCAAATAACCTTAGGTATTTTTGATACCCAAAAGTAAAAAGTGGCATTCGACAGAGGGTTGTCAAAGCTTGGCAATGCGATTCATTCAGTGCACATTGCAGACCGGAAGTTCCTTCCGGCTTGAAATAAACTTCATTTGGTGACCGGATACGCCTTTGAAATTGTAATAGCCCATCAACTCATGATATTAAACTACATCATATTATTAAAGGTGGAATATTTATGCAACATATTGGATGAAAAAATTGGATTTTCTAAAAACATAAATCTAAATTGCCAAAAATCTTTTTATCAATATCATAAATCAATTTTTACTGATCCGCTCATAATTTTTTACAGCATTTGATTCAATTCTAACAAAATTTTACTGTCCCATGCTTCTGTATTTGCATCCTATGCTCCAAATATGAAAGTTAACTTTTTAAAAGCACTTTATGTACATGTCGTAAGCTGCAGAAACAAAAACAACCTCAAAACCAATGCAATAATAAATTAGGTTCGTCTTTATGATTTATTAATTCTTAAATTATGGATTTTGATGACTGCTTTTTTATTATTTTGAAATTTTTATACGAATATGTTTTCCTATCCATTTTTTTCAATCTGACATTCTAAGATTGCATAAACTAATTATCTAGAAAGTCAAAAATTTGATGCATAATAATCGATGTCTATTACTTAATACCGGGCTCAAAGAAATTAATCAATCGAACATTAGGAAAATTGTTGAGATTGAACAAGACTAATAAGACTATTCAGATTTTAATGACATTAGAAAAATAACTACAGATATCTCTTATAATGTTGTAGTAATTGATCGTTCAATCCTTAATAGTAATGTTTGGAAACGGCCCAGTTTTCATAGGCTACGACATTCATTGATTTAGCATGAAAGAAGAATAGAATTTCTCCCTATATTCTGGGCGAGGCTGATTGTTTACACGTTTCCTCCATAATATTACGAATTCACGAACGATGCTTTTGATACTTTTGATAATAATATGGCCTGGATAAATTTCAAATGCATCCCAATTCCATGAGTCATCAGTGAAGATTGTCACTCTTGTCGGATTACACACACGGTAAAGGCGAAAAAACGCAGTGTTAGTGTGTATGATATTTCATACTTTCGGAGAGGAGAGTGGTGTTATTTACAGTTTTAAGGATGCAATATATAGCAATGAAACCAGTATAAGCCATTTGTATTCCTAACTTCCGATTGAATCTCAGATTTAAACATCACAACCAAACAATACTTTTACCACTACTCAAAACTCCAATGGTGAAGCATTATTGAAAACTGGACAACCAAGCTAGAACTACCACAATCATATAACCGTGTATCCATCAACTATTCTAGCAGATTAAAATATACAATATACGTTCTCAGAGTAATTTAATCTTCCATGCACCGTATCATACTCTCTATTTCAAAGTAGATGGACTACAGGGATACTGGGAATAGCTTATTTAAATAATGCACATATGCCGTTTCCCCATCGGTCAGGCAAGCCTATTTTAAATTAGCTCTAGGGAGAATCGTGGAATTCAATACACTTTTTATGGATTCGTGAATACTTTGACCTATCCTTCCAAATGTAGGCGTAATATTATTTATAGATACGAGAGACATATCTAAATAGATCAATTAATACTGAATATACAGACCAAATTACGGCCAGACGAGACATTTCCATTTCAAAACTACACGAATTGTTCCAAACCAAGATAACTAAAAATTGAGAATGTCTAAAAACTCTTACCCGGTTAGTAAAAGGGAAAATTCGTTTTTTTCAAACGTTGAAAATATCCTTATCTTGGAGAAATCGCTAGAGCAAAGCGGACAAGATTGGATTGAGAATCTAAATGTTATAGAACAATTTCTAATTCGTATCGTAGACAGGATTGGACGGACCCATCCCATTTTAAAATCTAACTTTGTGGTTCGCCGTCTACCAACTTACCTGGTAAGCAAAAAATTAAGAATTAATGTTTTAAAAACTTTTTTAAAGTTTCTTAGTGCATACACAGGATTTTTTCTGTTCTTTTGCATCCAAGGTTCAAACCAAGATGTATTTACTAAAATGTATGTATGGTAAATTTTTATTTCATACATGATTTCAGTCTCCTTATGTCAACAAGAATGAATATGGAGTGGTTCTCGATGCCTTGGAGTATGTACTTATTCCGCCTACCAAGTCGATAAATAAATCTTCGACAGATAGACCAGGAACTTCGAATTTCGGACAACTTGAGATTTTCCAGCCGATACCATTTGAGTCAAAGGAGGAATGCGATTCTGTTTTCTCCCCCGAGACAGAAGACGAACCCGAAAACAATGTATGTTCTGACCCTTCTGATGAAGTGTTCGAAATCTTGAGTGAAACTCGAGCATATCGGAGGTAGCTCCATGCAATTATAACTATTAATATTCTTTATGTTTAGCCAGTTGTTGAAGACAATGTAAAACGTATTTTTGGGCCCATCTAGTCATGAAATCTTCAAGCGCTTTGCTTCTGCCTTTGTTGATGCGTATCAATCCGAATGTGATCAAATTGAAAATCAGAAAGATCTCGAACATATTCCCGGAAAAGTACAGCTAATTGGACCGCATTTGCTGCTCGATGTCAGACATAACTCTGAAGTGCAAAAGATCTTTACTCTTGCAGAACCACGAGTTCACATGAATGCGGCTACAATATCGAAATCCAGTGTGAATGTAAACTACTTGAAAAGTTTAATCACCGTCACTTACGAGGACACTGAGGTAGTAATAAGACCTTGCCAATTTCATGATAAAGGATACCCTAGGGTAAACGCAAATATTTCCGAACGACTTCCCTTGCACAATCCATCATTTCTTACGATTGGAGAGTCGTTAACTAAGGTATATTACTTTTTATTCTGCTTTTCTTCAATTATAGCAGACGATCAGATTTTAAATGATATTATATTATTGTAGGGTTTTCTGCTCTTCCCAACAAGTTTTGAAACTCTCTGGACACTACAACTTTGGCCGGCAGAGTCTCATTTGGTTTCTATTTACCATCCAGGAAGCATTGTTGCAAGAGTTTTCAAAATATATGCGTCGTTTTGCCTCAACCCATTACATTTTTGGGAGACGCTGAACGCTTGCTTTTTTGTTGGGCTAGACGACATCGACACATTTCTTGAAAACTGCAAAATCAATCTCCTCAGTCCAGACTTCCTGTTCAGCAGTTTTGCATACGAACTGGAAAACTTTTGTGAAGTAGAAGACTGGGCTCCCAGAAACTTCTCAACTAGGCTAATACATCTTTTGAGAACAGCGGTGGACTGCTATGACAAAGGTTTTCACACGCAGTATTTCACAAAAATAAACGTTCTCCGTGGGATTTGGAAGAACTCCGAACATTTTGAAAAGGAAGAGAAGTCGGTTCTCAGAGAGTTAGATGACATAACGGAGTCCCAAGAGGATTTAGAAGATTACGGAGAAAAAAAGTTGATGGAAATTAACGATCTTGACGACGATTTTGGATTTCAATTTGAACATTTGGAAACGATTGATGATGAAGATATCCAACCGCGTCCAACATCAGAAACAATTTACAAATCTCTTAACCCGTTTCAGTCATTTGAAAATTTCCCATCGGGAAGTCATGTATCTAAAGGGTCTACTAAAAAGCCCAAAACTCTTTCGAAGGTGTTTGGTTCCAATTTAATGAGAAGAATCAGTAATAGGGTAACTCGAAGACACAGTGACGCTGGCACAAAAAACGTTCCTTCACATGTAAACACGAATGTATTCGACAAGATGAGCTCCATGACAGACATTGCCTCTGGTTTCGAAGAGTCCATTGCCCAAATGAGACGTCATGACACATTAAATCAGCAAAGAATATGTGAGGAAGAAATCGTCCCTCCCAAACATTTTCTTGAAACGTCATTTTCTCAGTATCCACTGCCACACACATCAAAATCGAAGTCAACCTCATCCAAGGCAGCCTACCAGCCTAAAACATTTCCGGAAGAACATCAAGAACAAAATCATCTTGAATCTGTTTATTCAACTTTATTGCAAACCTTTAGCGATATAACTACATCCGACTACCTCTCTGATGACAAGGAGATGTCAGAACAGATTGAACAGTCTAAAAAAACACTAGAGTCTCAAGAAGAGTTAGTTGTATCTTGGAGCAATGCTATTAGTGAAATTCCAAGGCCCAAATATATATGTCCTCACGTGTATTCACCGAGACAAATTCAGTACTTATCCTTAGTTATACAAATGGTTTCTCAATGCTCACCAAATATGGTCAAGATGGTCAAGTCGTCCAAAATACCTTCATGGGAAATCAGTGGAGATATTTTGAGAACAGTTCTCTATCAAATGCGGACAGAAGTCGCTGATAGTGAAAGTTTAAAAGAAAAACAACGGCATGCAGGAAAGTATAAATATTTGAAATCTAGAGATCAAGAGGAAACCAAGGAGGCTAGAAAAACTGGCCCTTCCATGAAATTCAGTTTTCGAAATAATAGCAACCCCACTTCCTGTAAGCATCATCCTGGTAAAGACAAAGAGGGTGGTGAAGACAGTTCAGACGGAGACACTCGTTTGGCACTGGAGGAACCAGAAACAGCAGCAGCTCACAGACTTCTCGAATGGCTTTGGCAACTTAGGTGCTCTGAAATTGGAAGACTGAGCTCCAAAGCCAACAATTACATGGAACAGCTATACAAAACCAGTACTATTAATTCTCATTTCTTGGACCAGTTTTCAGAAGACCGCATGTTTAAAACCATGGCATTGAAATCTGCGGTTGCGGTTACCAGGATTATGGCGGATGATAAATTCCCACCACATGTTCCATTGTATGCAGCCACAACCAAAGGATGGTCATGGGCCGAAATGATACTTTCCTTAGCATCTTGGAACAAAGAGAAAAACTTAATAATGAAGGCAAACATACCTCTGGCAGATGCAGACCCTAGGACTAAAGAAAATTATTTACTAAGAACAATAGATACTTCCACTATGGCAGATCCATATGGATCTTTGAAGAAGAAAAAACTGTCCCTTCTGGGAGGTTCAGACCCCGACCTGGACGCTGCGACTCTTGCTTTCCACTCGGAATTGGCTACTCCGATAGGATGGAATGATTTCGAAGACCCGAGAATACCAGGACCTTACACTGTTTGTATTCTCATATTTTCTTCAATGGAATATTACAAACGTTGGGAGATGGCTCCTGGAAATATAGTTCAGGTTCTTGTGAGGCTTCAGAAGTTCAATGTATGGCTTCTGCTTACGAAATCTTCCGAGATTTTATGATTCTAACGTCTTAAAAATTAATGTATATTATATACAGGGCCTACAACATGTAGGATCAATGCTATCACCACCTCATAGAAAGACAGCTTTAAACGAAGTTCGGAAACTCAACAAATCTCTCTCCTTTCGTATCTATGATTTTGACGACAATGTTATGTCGAAGACATTTAAAAGGTAGTGCATATTGGTAAAGTAAATTCATATTTCATGCATATACGTTCAATACTTTTGTTACCAGATTGGCAAGCTTGAGAAACACTCGACGGAGGTTACTTGCAGGAGCACGCCATACGCATACACCGGTGGTTTCCAAGCGCTACTCATGCCGAGAAATTGGATGCAAAAAGCAACCATCAACTACAATTTTTCAAGGGACAGAATATGAGTGTACTAAACTGTAATTTATTACATATATTCGAATTCTAAACCACAAAAATTTATTCATATTCATATCTCATGTAAAGCATTGTTAAACTGGTACAAGGGAATAAATCGATTTTCACTATGAATTGAGACCGAGATGTTATCATAAATGGATAAATAATTACTGATCAACCCATTATTACATTATTACCATAAGCTGATTAAATGAACTTAAGTTCAGCATGTAAATTCATCAAAATGGCAACAAATATCTAAGGTTAATGATTAAAAATTTTCTATCTATTATTAATTCGATTTTTAGGAACAAGCTATAGAATTTCGATGTTTAAGGCGAAGGGTCTAATACCAAACTACCAACAGATGTTTTGGTATGTGAATTCATCAAATGCAACTAAAGTTAATGACAAGAAATCTATAGATCTATAAACATTGAACCACCTAAAATAATAATTTTTAAATACACAGGATTTAAAAAATTACTTTATTCTACTACCAAGAGATATTATCAAACCGAGATAATGCTAGTGTTTTTGCAACATCACGAGATGCACGTAACTTTTGGGATTCAATTTGACGCTTATCTTGTTCAGTGAATGGAACGGCAAGCTCATTCCTGATTAGAAAACCAGAAAGAGTTTTGGCTGAAAATACAATCTCTTCGTCTGAATAATCATCTTCGTCATAGTCTTCCTCATAGTTAGCACTTTCGTTTCTTTCTGGAATTAAAATTCTAACTTCAGGTGGAAAGATTCCTCCAGGCCACTCGTCTACAACCTAAAACAAAATAAAAGAAAGATGCTCTATTACCATTACTAATCGAATTCAATCAATAAGGGAGAGTAAATGAAAATTACACAATATGAGTAAAGAACTTACCTTTGCAATAACAAAGGGATCACAAACGGCTGATTGTATCTCCAAGATACTGGCACTCATAGATTTAACAACCTCTAAGTGAACTTTAACGACCTGAAAATAATTTAGGTAGAAACTTAATCTCATTTAAACTATTTACGGTGTTTTTGTATCGATTCTGATTCTGAGCAAGCTTACCATATGAGGGATGAAACAAAGAGCGTTGTCAAAAATTTTCAGTGGAAATATACTTGATGCTTGTACAACATAAGATCCCCCATAGTCAATAAATACCACCTTTACCTAAAAATATAATCTCTAGCATCAATAAAATCTGCTTAATATTATTTATTAATTAATAATTCTTAAAATTAAAAGTCAATAGTACCTTATTTTCTTCGACAAAAGATTGTTCAATAGTCACTCGTCGTATTTCTCTGTTGCCAGTTACGTCTTTGAAATCAATAATGTATACTTTCTGCTTGTCGCACACATCTGTTTCTCCAATTAATGCTGCAGTGAGTTGGTTAAATTTACGGAACGTTTTAAGTTTCTGAGAAAGCTTCTGCAAAGTAGAGTTAACACGATCCCACATCCAGTCATCTGAAGCAAATCGTAGCCAAAGTATTCCCTTACTGTTGCATCGAATTATTCGGCATAGTCTCTTGTCCTCCATCTAGAATATTCGAGTAAATTAGCAAATGCGGGCAAAATAGTCAATTTTCCAATAGCCATGCATACAGATTCATACCAACGAGTTCAAAGGTGACACTGCTGCTATCAAGTTATTGAGCACATACTTCCCAATATTGTTGAATTTGCTATCGTCCAATTTCGTGATCTCCACCAATGGAGTGTTACCATCTATAGTATACTGTCCCGAGAAATACATTACGTAACACATCGGTGTGGATAAGGGACATTCTTCGAGAACACGATGAACAACTTCAGTTCCAGAAAAAAATTCCAAGATCCCGATCTTACACTTCAGCATCTATAAATAATATAGTTTTTAGTCAGAATTACAATTTTTCACAAACCATCGAATTGGTCAAGGTTCAAACTTGTCATATCAAGTTATTAGTAAGAAATTATTACAAATGCTTCCTGGTCAACAAAATAAGGCATTATTTTGTATAAGTCACCGACATTTATGTAGTGATCCTCATAATCGTCCAAATTTGAAACAACAGCTGAATTATCGTCTTTGTCGATAGACTTAACTCGCGCTCTTATGAAAAGGTACATATTAAAATCTGATTTAACGTGAATATCTCGAACCGCTGCGACAACAATTTCTCCAACGGTTAAATTACGTATGTCAATTTTTTTGCCACTTGCGGTATTTTTGCCATATGCACGTACTAGTTCCTTTTTAAGCTCTACGTACAAGGCCTGTGAATTAGAAACATTAAAAGAATAGGAATCGGTATAATAGAAACATAAGTACTTATTTTCAGGTATGCATACTATGCATTACGATTAAATATAAATATTCAAGCGTTTTTACACATTTAAGAACGAGAAAAAAATATTAAATTCGAGTAAAATATATTTCAAATACCTTACCTTAGAATCATGATCGTCCAGTAGACAAGAGAAAGTACCATCGGGAGCTACATGTCGAACTTCGATCATATATCCATCCTTGCTAGGAAATAGTTCCCTCGGCTGTACATCGAAAAATTTACCTTCTAATCCTTGTGTGCGTATCGATGATGTTCGTCTTTCCTCGTCCAACGTTGGCTTAATGTACGTATTTAGATTCAAAGCTTCTTCAAAATGCTCGTTGATATCGTCCGGATCTAATTCTTCAAAAATTCGGTTCGGCATAGGAGGAACAACATTCCGCAAGGTACGACAAGATGAACGTCTTGTCTCAGATTCCCGAGGGTTTGATTCGCCTGGGGCTGAGCTCCGTGCATGTGCACCTCTCCGATGTTCTGAATATTTTGGCCTTCTCTCATCCCCTCTTGGTAGAGAGTTTCTAGCGTTTTGGTAATCTTTCCGCTGTGGGCCTTTTGGAATCAATCCACCTCTCCTTGAAAATGACGACTTGGAATTTCGATCATAAAATCTACTATGCCCATGTTTTGAACTTAAACTTTCAGATAGTTCAGATCCAAATACCGAACTCTCATCGCCTTCTTCCTGAGATCTCTGATCACTACTACTATACATGGCTAATCAAAAGTGACAAGTGTCTATCGATGGGGTCGATGGCAATCAATGCAGTCTATGAATGGATAAAATTAAACTAGACAGTTTTTCAATGAATGTTATTCCAAAAAAGGAAAACAAACTTTTACCATTGAAGATATACACAAATATTTAGGAATTTTATTTACTTTGTGCTTACGAGTTGTGACTTGCTAATTGCTTGTGAAGTGTAATTACAAAATGTGGAGTGGAGTTCAGTGGAGGTGGACTGCGTATTCCTCAGTTCTTGTTCAACTCTGAACTTGTGTCAACTTCTGAGTTCAATCAACTTCTTTGTAAAGACAATTCACCGTCCTCACCCGTTGATGTCAATTAGACTATTAGACCTGGCAGCCGAAAATCTCACGAGTCACGAGAGACGATGATCATCGTCTAGACGTCTATTATCTAAAAAATTTGAGGATCTACAACATCAACAACTATGCACAAATAATTTAATTGCGTTGCGTCTATAATTTTTATCCTGTGTGCTGTAATTTAGATTTTATTTGAATGTCTTCGTTTTACATGTCTGCGTCTTCCATGCTCACGTGTGTGGTAATACTACACTCTGCAGCAAGCACGGCTTGTATTTTTCGTAATTTCCGCGTTGAATTTTCTTGAGTTTGAGTCGTTGTGTGAAGATTGACCTAGAAATTAATCACTAAACGACAAGATTTGTAGCAGCACGTCACTTCTTCTTGCTTTCGAACTACGAGGTTGTTGCTGAGATTCCTTGTTGTCTATAACATCTACATTTTCAAAGTAAAATATTAAGATTTATGTGATTTTTTTAAAAATTACTTACATCTAAATAAGAATAAGTAAGATACTTTGGTCTGGTACTTAACTACTATAGTCTGGGTACATAATTAAATTATGCACTACAGCCCTTACTGTGTACTGGGAAAAGTAATTGCAAATAGGACAGGCCAAGAAGGACAGATTCTGATTCTTAGCTTAGCGAATCAATAACATGCATATGTACTCCTAATTCCTTAATCTGAATTTCTGAATTTGTAGAACACTGCTACACCGTACTACTACACATATCTGTGATTTGGCCCGATTTGGGGATTAGTTTTTGGATATGTGTGTAATAATAATAATACAGTGTAAAATTAAGAATTTGTATTGCAGACTTGATCATCAGAAAATATGGACCCCTCTCTGACCAAGGAGGTGAATGCATTCAAGAAGCAAGCCATGGCCATACCCTTGTAAGTTGACAATGTCGGTATTTTGTTGGAAAAGGAAAGGAATTTTAGGAATTTTCTGTAGGGCCTATTATTGTCATGTTATGTATTGTTATATCTATTTCTATTTCTAAATCGAAAACAGTAGTAGTAAGTGTAGTAAGTGAACTACTGAAGTCTGCCTATGCAATGATGAAAAAACAGAAGTATTTAAAATTTGATATTACAGGGTTACAACACTTACAACTAAGAATGCTAAACCACAGACACAGACGGTTGTATCAAAGCAGCATTCCGGATTTTTAAAAGCTGATGACGGTAAAGACAAAAGACGGAAGCTTGGGTTCAGAAGTCTACCCGAAACTCTACACGGTCCAATGTCTCACATAAGAGCTACAGTGGCAGCATCGAAAGCCATGTACGATTTTTTTATGAATGTTTATTCGACAGGGTCAACTAAAGAATTTCAAGGATTTGCAGTCAAAATACTAGATAATTGAAATAATGAAAGTCGATTTTACATGTTACATGCATTTTTACTGTTTTATTCGGATATGTTGTAGGGGCGATGAAGGACAGCAAAAATTCCGAGTATTAGCAAAAATTATAGAGCATCTGAAGGAAAAATTCTTCGAGATAGAGGTGTCCCCTCTCAGTATTGACGAGTTGCTTGCTAATGTTGGTGAAACTGAAATTGCAGGGGATACCAAAAGGGTAATCAAATTCTAATTATTATTTTATTTATTCTCTGTCGGTATTAAATGTGAACCTATTTGCTATTTGCGAGACACTATTAATTCTGTGTTATTATAAATTTTATGTTTAATTATATTAAAATTCATGTGTGATGAATAGGTTGGGTTTGGGTCGTATAGGATAATACGTTTGAATCTTTCAATTTGGTAATATGGTCAAAATGTCAATGCTATGTGGACTGGTGTGTGGTAGTTAAGCGGTTGTTCTTTAATAGATTTTTTTTTAATCTACACATCGCAAAAATTTTTTTTGCGATGTGTACGTAATTGCTCAAAGATTTCATCAACTAAATTCCTGATTCTCTTGAATTTTATACTTCTAGTTCCTTCGTTATGAAGCGTTACCTGTGAATCCAAAGGTAACTGTGACAGAGGGACAAAAGTATCTTTACAAACCACCTTTACCATGTCGCGATCAAAAGTCGCTCATAAGTTTCTTAAAAGAGCAGAAGAGGAAAATCGGCGGAACTCTGAAAGATGACATAACTGATTCTATTCCATGCGCCGAAACTATTTTGAGGGTGTGCATATTTATATTATTTAATTCTTATTTAAATTATTTGCAATTTCGGGGAACTGCTTTTTAAAGAATTCTTCACATATAAATAGAATCTACTGATGGACGGTTTAGTAACAGTAATTGCCAGAACAGATAGGAGAGACGTTGTTTTTTTCAACGGTCGATCCCCGGTGATGAAAGTTGACGAAATGTTCAAGGCGTTGTACTGGTCTATCAATGTTACTAGTCTAGATTCAAGGAACATTGAAAATTACTTACGCAGCCAAGGGCAGAACCCGCTTATGGAAAAACCGCGTATAAAACCCAGTCAACCCAAGTCGCGAAAAAAATCCAGGACTGTTGTAAGGAAACCTCGTGCTGCAAAGCGTCCAAAAGACAACATTCATGTGGCTGATCAACTTAAAAATTACGGAGATGGATTAGAAGAGTTGTCTAACCAGACATCCGAAAAGTCTGCCCCTGTGGTTGGTAACAAACCTATCAAAAATCTAACTCAACAACGTAGGAGCACACGGAAGTCACTTCCGAAAAATATACCTACAATTTCTTCCATAAAGAGCGAGAAAGACTTGGATCCAGTCTCTTAGGCAAATAAAACACAACATATATGATTTTCAGGAGTTTTGTTAGGAGAAAAATCTGCTACAATTCAATACATTTTATTTAATTTATAAACATAGTCCATTAAGAAACAAATCTTTCCTGAACTAGACTTGTACTCATATTAATAATTGCTCTGCGAAGTTAGCAGAAGTGCTAAGAGTCCTGTCCTCTCGCACTTACCCCAATCAAATGTTATTTAGAATAGTTTGACGTAAGTTTGATCGCACTGTAACTCTGAATTATAAACATGACCATTAATCTCAACTGACCTGAATAGGTTGGAGGAAGTTTAGAATCACAGAATCACGTGCAAAGCAGTAAATTTTACTATGTTTGCAGCTATTACTGTGAAGTCAATCCGCTCATACTAGACTAGAATTTTTTTAAGACAGTGCTCAGCCGCAACAATTATCTAAATGTACTTCAATTGTTACTATCGTAAAGAACAAAATGTTACTATTTAATCGTCAATATGGCATTAAATTCAACTATAATCATGTGTAGCTTTTTGTAAGACCCTGGTAGTTTAAATTATAATATTTGTGTTTTAGTCTTACATTAAGTTACATGATACATTATTCCTGACATCAGTGTACCAAATTCGAAAACCATAAATAAAGTAAAATAAACAAATCAATAACACATACATCATTTGAATTCAAAATTTATGTTAGTCTGTAAGACTACGGAGCTATCTTGAGTTCCTAAGTACTCGACATAATCCTTTTTGCTTCAGGAACACCTTTTTCAGCCGCATTTTGCATCAAGCTTAATCCTTCCGATATTCTTCCATCTCGTAGAAGAAATACTGCAGTGTTGTAAGTAGCTAGAGGATGGCCTAAATCAGAAGCTTTTCTGTAATATTCCCGAGCAATCTGAAATTCATTACTTCGTTCATAGGTTACGCCGATATTGTACAAGGCTCTAGAGCTGCCTAAATCAGCCCCTTTCTCCATAAGCTCTACAGCACTCAAGGGAGGTTCCTTTAATGAATCTTTTAAAGAAATACTCCATGACATTTCTTTTGGATTTGATGGGATCGTTACAGATGGTGAGCTTAGAAATTTAAAGGCTCCTAGGACACTGAAAAGGTCTCCAGTTATCTTCCCGACAGATTTATGTGGATAACACTCTTTTTCATCTAGGGTATGCTTAGTTGTAAGCGGTATCGAGGATTTAAGACTATTGTAAATAGAAATATCATGTACTTCATTCGAAAACTGAACCATTTCTTCCTCATCTTCAAATCCTTTTGACTGGGATTCACTTTCAAAATCCAAAGCAGATAGTCCATCTTCCCGTATGAATGGAGTAAGATCAATAGATGTTCTCGTGTATGTTTTGCTATTAATCTCTCTGGACTTAACTTCGATAACAGATTGGGAAAGAGTTGGCTGTGTAATTGCTTTCGTCGGCCAACCAAATGGACATTTAGAAGTTCCGTCTAAACTTCTAATACGACTAAATCCAGACGGTTTGTGACACTCCTCAATAAGTACAGATGTGTATCTTCGCCGGTGAGTAAACTCATATGCGAGAACCATTCCTGTCGCCCATCCTACAGCATCGGTCAAAGTGTACTTTGGAGGTGGAATAAATTCTTCACTGCCATTAGATCCATTCTTACGAACTTCCTCCCCAGTTATAACTGGGCAATCATTTTCTCGCCATTTTCGGCAAGTTCCACGAATTGCTCGAGATATAGCACGGTGCATTTTGAAGGGAGAACTCGGAACACCTAAATATCCGAGAAAATCAAATAAATACTGAAAAAGGCTGAAAGTGTTTGTTGTAAATGTAAAGATGAAACTTACACGGGAAATAAATAAATTTTAGCTAAAATAATAGCTGGCTAAGTTAGTTCAATCGAGGTGTTTAAAAATCGTCAATTAAATCCAAACGAAGGAACTAGAAGCTTGTTTTTGTCTTCCCTTCAGTGCTGCTCTATTCTGTTGCTGGTTAAGCAGAATCTCCAGGCAGTCCTTGATTGACATGACACATGACACCTACAGAACTTGTCACTGTGGTTCCGTAATTCGGTTAGGGACAGCCGACGGAGAAACGGGTACAGGTGAGTTCAGGTGAGGTGTATCTGTACACCAACGCAGAGTCACAGCTGCAACACCTGCAACAAATATGAAAGCAATATTTAAATAATGAATTTAAAATTACACAAAAAACAAACTTCAAACTTTTCACACACTAAACATACTGAAAATCTTATCGATTTTAATTTGAATTTCGAAGTGAAATAAATATTGTTAAACTTTACACTTAAGGCAACAGTAACAACTTTCAGCAGTGTCTCAACTCTCTGGCTCGACCAGAACCTAAAATACTAACTACTAACTCACATAGATTTAGGTATAATTTATGTATTTAAATGTACCTTTACCTCAATGATGTCTATCTCATCAAACGTGTTCAAGGTCTGTGTTTCTAAATGCTGAACGGATGAAACGGATGAAAGCACGTGGATTTTTGCCAAAACAATCGATATTTTGTCTTGTGACTTGTAGTTGTGCCTGTGCCCTTGCTTTTAATGTAATTAGCATCAGAAAGGACGGTTGCGTAATTTACTTTGATTTCACAGCAAAGTTGCAGTTGGTGAATGTGGATCTTATGGAGCATACTGAAGTAACCCGATAACTCGTTGTAGCCCCCCGACAGGCTGTGTGTGGCGGGCATCAATCTTAACCTTTCAACGGCCTTGGAGAGAATGAATTTATTATTCTAGTTATAGTCACCCGACAGTGCGTTTCCAATGACCCAACTGCCCTTATTAACACAAGAAAAATGTCCCGTCTGTACCTTATCATTTATTTATCAATAACTTCAGCCCTCCTCTTAACTCCGCCGCATCACGGGTTGCTACGCTGAGTTGTCGGGCAGATTTGACGGGTAACTTCAGCTCATCGGAATTTTGAGGGAAATTCATAATTCATGGGGATCCCGTAACGGCCGTAAATAACACAGTACGATTGATAATTGTTCTCTGCATCTGCAAAATTGCTGCCCTTTTGAGATTCGCTTCGCGATAAGCTCGATTCAAAAATTGAAGTAACATACTTAAGGATCACCAAAGTTAATTGAAGCAAAAGCCACCCATCTCACTTTCATCTAAATTATTGGCACAACAATGGCTTCAAGCGGCAAAACAGTTTTAATTGGTGGGTTATGGAAATTACGGAATTACATGTATAGTAGTGGTTGCCACATTAATTATAGATGATTAGATGTAGTAATTGTGTTGAGTATGGTAGCTCATTCTTCATAAATTCATCAATTCATGTAATGCAATAATAATATCAATTATTGAAGACATGGTCGATTCAAATAATTCAATTGCATGTTGCTGGTCAGGCTGGTTGTTCAGTTGTTATCGACAAGATAAAAAATATCTCGGTTGATCAAACTTTAGAGAGTTAAATATAGGGTATTATAAAATTAGAAATATTTTTGTTAATTCAAATCATCAATCATTATCAATATTGTATACTTATGATTTATAGTTAAGATAAGTTAAGATTTATGAAGACTTTTTCTTTTGTATTAGGTGGAGGAAGCGGATTCATAGGTACAGCACTTACCAATGCCTTGAAACAAAAAGGTTACACCGTCAAAATAGTTTCGAGGAAGCCGGGTCCTATTCATTTATCATGGGTTTGTGAGAAAGAATATTTAGTATTTATAAAGTAGATTTCAATAGAAACCTAGAAATATAATAGACTAAATCTCTCGCGGAATTAATATAGACTGATTTGGAACGGAATGGGCTTCCGACAAATACTAAAGCTGTTGTCAGTATGGCTGGACAAAATATATTCGATATCACTAGACGGTGGACACCAGGATTTAAGCAGAACGTATGGTCCAGCAGAGTCAATACTACTGGAAGTTTGGCTAACGCTATAAAGCTGGCAGATGAGAAACCGGAAGTATTTGTTTCCATGTCTGGTGTTGGTATGATAGCATTCAAGTTTTTTAAATCTCGATTTCTGTAAGTGTTCTCCTATTATTTTCTTGAAGCCATGCAAGCTTTACAGAGTATAATATTAAACTGCTTTCTCAAAAAATTAAGAATACACATTGGTATTTTGAGGTCGTTAGTATGCAAAAGTTAATCTATATCTATGATACTTTGTTTACAAATCATTGTTCTTCCTATTGTAATCAGGTTACTACAAACCAAGCTCAGACGTAGAATATACAGAAACTAGTCCAGGAGGTGATTTCGATTTTTTATCCGAATTAGCAACAGCTTGGGAGAATGCTTCGATTCTACCGGCTGAATGCAAGAGCGTCAGAAGGGTCGTTGTAAGGTCTGGTAAGGGCAAATTGAGGGTTGAAAGTTAAAATGCACTATAGTCTTAAAATTAATGCATCATTTAAATGCACTTAAGGCGTCGTTGTTGGAAGAAGTGGAGGCGTTGTTCAGCAGATGTATTGGCCCTTCTTTTTCGGAGTTGGGGGTCCTGTAGCATCAGGAAAACAGTTCTTCCCCTGGATTCACATAACTGACATAATTGGTCTAATCATCTACTCAATAGAAAATGGGAAGGTTAATGGAACATTCAATGGGACAGCGCCACAATCCATAACGAACCAAGAGTTTGCAAATGCCCTTGGAAAAGCCATGTGGCGGCCTGCATTATTTCCACTGCCTGCTTTTGTCCTTAACACTGCATTTAGCGAAGAGCGGGCGAAGATTATGACGGAAGGTCAGAAAGTTATCCCTAAAAGAACTTTGGAACTAGGCTATCAATTTAAATATGCAGATATTGATTCAGCTTGCAAGGAATGCGTGTCATCTAAAGTATAAAAATTGATTTGGTAGGAAAAAAGTATAGATAGAGTAACTTTAATCAATTACAATAACAGTCAATACAGTAGTATTAGTGGAGGTGTCTATACGTAGATGACGAAGTTGATTTGATACCAACAAAATATTATGTTATCCTCCGAATTTGAATAAATTATTAACGTAGAACCTGCTCAGTAGAATTTAGTGTGTATTTAAAAACAATTAAGCAAATACGATTTATGTTTGGTCATCTTAGTCATTTATCAATCACTAGGGGCTGACAGGCCCGTCGAGCGGGCCACACATTAATAAAATTTAAATCATTTGGCAAGCGCGTTAGAACC
>JAQFYM010001071.1:0-40856 GCA_034694785.1 Agrenia bidenticulata
TTTTGCATACTGGTGTTTCATGGTTCCTTTGTAGCAAATACAAAGTAATACTTGCGAAACTTTAATACTAGAGTGACTCAATAGGGGTACCCCCACCGATTTTCATAAATTGGCTTAGAAGCTTGAAATTTTTATAAACCTGGCTCAGGCTATATGAAGTTGCACCTGTGAGTTTTTTTTAAACAAATTTACAGTGCATGATTTTTTACTTTGCCCTATTTTAAAGGGATAGACGAGCAAAATAGTAGCTTGGGGTTGTATGAGAAATTTGAAAAATATTTGAATCTAATCCACTAATCTCCCACCCCCTCATTTCGCTTTATTTAGAATCGGAAACCGAAAATATTGAGGCAAGGCTGGACTGTATTTAGCTTTTAAAGAAATACATGCACAAAAGCACCAATAACCTAAATAACGAGTTGAATTTGACTAAAAAGGGTGCACTGTACTTGAAGAGAGGTATGTATTCAATTAAACTCAGACTTGTATTGGCTCTTTCTAAGAGTTCTGGAAAGTTTTCCAGCTTCTCCAGCCCGAGCGGAGAAAGGGTACAATGCAGAAAGGCTTTTAACCTGGCTTTTAATTTCCTAACCGATTTCATAACATGTCCTGAGAATGAGAATGGCAAAAGCCATTAGTCCCTCTCCGATTTCTCTGTGAAGGATTTGGAAAAGTTTAAATGTATTTATTACAGCTTTTACATAGAAATATAGAATCACAGAATTCAGAATTGTGTTCAGAATTTGTGGAGGTGAAGTTTTGCTATTGTGTGGTTATCAGCACATACCCAAAATTATTGTACATGTACGTAGTTGTGTACTTTATTTGCTTCAGCCACTCTTGCTGGCTTCCTTTTATTTCCATAATGGCTTGCAGTTCAGACCCAAAGTGTCGAGAGCTTGCAAAAAAAGTTTCTAGACCCTTGACATTTGTAGTCAAGTATCCGTTTGATAAGAACACATCTTCCCTCTCACGTCTGCTTCCGACCTGCCTGACACAACTTTCCCAATATATTTTTGTATATCCGAATCCGTCATCCGTATCCGAATTCCTTAGTAAGGTGTTCAGTGAATCTCCAATTCCAGTCCTCCTCTTTTATTGGATTATTTGGAGCATTTGATTGTGACTGCTCCTTCTAATGATGCGAAAAATGAAACTACTTTTGCAAATAAATTGTAAGCAGAAATATGTAGAATATCATCATTTTTGCAACGATGTCAGAGCATCTCATCCCTTGATAATTATGCTCTCCTAGTCAGCCAAACAACTTGCAAACGGTTTCATAAGTCCCCATTGGACATGCACATATTTCAATGTACTTTTGAAATCAAATAACAGTTTGCAATTTCACTTTTAATTTACCATCTTCAGTTCAAGTTATTTGCCCAGTGGGGTGTTAGATATCGAAATAAAGATATGAAGTAAGAGACTTGATGGGTAAACAACAAAACTGAACAAAATGATCGTTTAGATTAGACAATTCTAAGAAATTTTATAAAAAAAGTAACAACAAATTATACTCTCTGATGTCAGTATTATGTCTATAAGTTTCAAAAAGTTTCAATCATGTTACTTCTCCCACTTTGCTAAAGGGCATCCTGGATTCAATTTCCGTTTCACTTTCCAATTGTGACAGAGATATTTACGATGTGTGCAGGTTTCGATTTCCATGCCTGCCAGATGTCAAAATCTGACAGAATATTCAACTTCAATGCCACCTTTGCTTTTAGATAAATTTTAAACGTAATATAAACTCGAGTAGGTTTACAAGAATCTCATCTTGAATGTATTCATTGACCTCCTAATATCATAGATTCAAAAGAAACTCAATATATTTCCCCCATGGACTCAATTATATCCATCCACCCTTAACGTAAGATTTGTGACCTGGGGGAAAGCTCCATTATACAGTCTATAAACTAAGTCAATCTTCCTAGCAGAAAATTGATCGAATTTTTAAAACTTGCACTAGTTTAACTAGTTACAGTTTCACTTGCTCCATCATATTATTCATAATATTACATAAAACTAGTATTGATCACATATTAAATACTCAACTTTTCCAAGCTCAAGTTTTTTCAAAATAAACTTTATACGTGGGACAAGTGAAAGAACCCGAATCTCTTTTCAGACAAAAACAACCAGTTCTCAACTTTATGATCAAAAACTTTCTCCGAATTCCGAATTCTGTGTCTACATTTGACATTGGTCTGTAAGCCTATGCTATCACGAATTGCAAACAGTTAGGATATGTCATAAATATCTAGGACCTATCTAATTTTACCCCTTCTGGCTCGAAAAGCAGGCCCTGTGTTTATAAATTCAATTCTCATAATAGAATATACATGTATGAAAGACTCGGAAGAGGAAACTTTGCCAATTTACTCAGCCACCGAACCGTACCTTTTATTTATACGATCACTATTTTTCAGCCGGAGATTGAAAAAAAACGCATCCATATTCAGTCAAAGCCTTGCCTAAGATATAAGCTTTATAAGCCCTCTCCAAAAAGTGTAAGAGGGGCAACGCTGAGAATCGTCAAGATTTTCAATAAGCATTGTCCCTCATTTATCTTAGAGGAACAAATCCTCCATGAAATTCAATTCCTTTCACTTCAGAAACACCCAGGAAATATCATCTCATTTATACTCCTGTCGCCTGTCACTTTTCAAGTACAAATGTCACTCCATCGAGTCGATCCTGAATTACAATGAGCCCGACACCTCTCCTATAGCATATGATAGCTTTTAGACAAAATTTGATATTCAAAGAATTTTAAAACTTTTTTAAAGTCAATTTCCGTGTACCTAAAGATAAGGTGTTTTGCATAGACTCACTGTCAACTGTTCAATCCGGCCTTGTCTGATTTGTGATTGGGTAATAAATATTTCAGAATTTCACATTTGATGATCTTTCTATTTTTCAGAACGTGAGATGATGAGATCCCTGACATAATGCTGCTATCATCCGCACTATCAATCATCATTCTTCTAGCCAGCCCATTCATCGTCCTCTCTAATCTGCTGATCATCAGCGTCTGGCTCCGTTTCAAGCGTCTGAGGACCCCATCGAATGCTTTGCTAATCTCTCTGGCCGCAGCTGACCTTGGAGTTGGACTATTCCTTCCGGTAGCTGTGGCCCTTGACCTGACCTTCCCTATTAATGAGGAATGCACCTTCTCCTTCTGCATCGGACCGTTCGCCGTCCTCTTGACCTTTTGTGCAGCGTCCCTCCTTTCGATGACAGCGATCGGCCTCGATAGATTCACCTCTGTGTCCCAACCCCTGAGATATAACCATTTCGTGACAATGTCAAACGTTCAAAAGTTTATTTGTGGCTGCTGGACATATGCCATTGCTTTGGGAATTGGGATTCCCTTACTTTTTATTCAACACATAGGAGCTGAGGTTGTGATTGGTTGGTTGGCCATATTTCTTTATGGACCTTGTTTGGTCTCCGCCATAATAAGTTATGGGTATATTTATGTCGTGGCGAGGAATCATGCAAGGGCGATTTATAGTGTGGAGGTGTCACTTCATAACGGCTCGACTTGTGAGATTACTAACAGGACTACCCTGGGGCACAGCAACAGATACGGACTTACTCTGTCTATGATATTGGGATCCATTATCGGCTGCTGGCTTCCGATTCAAGTCTGCGCTTTCGTAGACCTTTTTTCAGGCAATATGATTCTTATGGACAGACAGTGGAGACTCTTGGCAGCCCTTCCTCTTGTTGTTAGCTCTTTTATGAATCCCTGGTTGTACGGATATCGATCCTCCGAGGTAAGTTTGACAACAACAACGTTTTTATTCAAGATCTGCTCCTATGAGCTCAAATCAAAGGGGCTAAAGGCGTAAAGCTAACGAACCATATGCATATTTCATTTTGTTTATCCTAATTATTTCAGGTAAGACTGGCCATAATCCGACTAATTGACTCAATTGTGACGAAGGTCACAGGACGTCCCCCTTCCGTAAATATACTCTACACCTACCACAAAGGTGACCTCACCAGTTGTGCGTCGAATGTGAGGCTCTTGGCCATCTCTCCGAGTCAAACAACCGTCCAATGTTGCAGTCCAAGTCCAAACTGTGAGAGAAAAGAGTCTAATCTGAGTATTCATTTGATGATCTGCGATCAGGTCTCTTCTCTGTGATTTACATCAACTCTGTTCTTGTTGTGTCTACCTTTTAAACCCCAATGATTCTGCACAGACGAAAACAGGATGCTATTTCCATGGTTGGTTGATGTAATCCGTTATCTTGTAATTCAGGGGGAGGATGATGGGGCTTTAGGGAATAGTATGTTCCCTTTGAATCCATTGAAATCGCAAGTTTGTAATCAAATTTAAGGATGGATGTAATTTGAATGAACATTGAACATTATGTACATGTTTTTATATTTGTCCTTGTATACTTCTTTGTGTACCTGCTAACTTAAAATGTGTTTACTATATTATGTACTTGGTACTTTATAATGCTATACATCTCAACTAACTTGCATCAGCAGATCTCAAATAAAATAGTTGAAACCTTTTCTTGAAATGACACATAATATTTCAATTGCGACAGTTGACACAGAAAATTGTCAATCTTTTTGTAACAGTTGTAACTCCGAACGAGACCAAGGCGCAGTTAACATATTTTTCATACCCGGTTGGATACATTTCATTGTTTTAGTATGAAAACGAAATGCAGTAGTCGAATATATCTAATACCGAATTCCTTGTACCGAAGAGAAAATATGCCACCTGTCATTTAATTGGATGATACCCCCAATTGTTCCGTTTCTAAATTTTCGTAATACCGACGACGACATCCAACATTCACAGATAAAATAACAGGAAACTTCAAGAGTATTTGCATATTTGATTTAAATTGTCTGGATATCCAGGAATGAGATACAACGAAAATCATGGCTTTTTAGTCTTGAACCTTTCCCTGAAAATAAACGTTGAAAATAAACAACATGTTATCTTCAAATATATGATTGAATTTCATAATGAAGGCCAGGTATACTCCAAATTATACTTTGAAGTTAGCCGAATTCATCAAAGCAGATGAGAACCATCCATCTTACTCAAGTTCAAAAAGGAGATAATTCTTTGTCGTTATACCACGAACCTATCCAAAAGGCAAAATGTGGCATTCACCTGGCAGAAATTGTGCAAAAAGGAAATAACTATGCAAATACGAATTCAAGTGGAAGGATCAAAACGAGTCTCATTTTAAATTCATACGAAATCTCATAAAAATTGGACTGCATAGTACGCTGGGATATTTATATTTGATTTAAATACATACATACGACATCAATAAATATAGGAAAAATTTCAATAAATAATCACGCTTGCTGAGCTCTCTGGAAAATCTTCTTTTGCATGTCTTCATTCTGAAGTTGATCCAAAGTGAGCAAAGAAATCCCCAACTGATCTTCTCTCGTGAAGGGCTGGGCCATTTGCTTTAACCATTTCTTTGAGATCTAAAAAACCATCATTGATGTCACGTGGTTGACAAGAAAATTTTAAAACACGGAATTCAATTATAACACCTCTTTTGGTTAATCTATTTGTACTCTATCAAAGGAGTGATTAAAGGACTACAGAAAACTAATTGAACAATTGCAAGACTTCAACAGACAGACGTGCTTACCTGAATAGCCTCTTCAACAGAAAGGTTGGAGAAAGAATCCCTTAAATGCTCCTGAATCCATTTAGGCAATTTGCCCTTTTTATCAGAACGAGAAAATCTCTACAACAGTAAAACTTACAAATTAAAAATCCTTTCCTTGCCAATAAATTCGAGGAAAGAAGCTATAATACGTACCTTGTCCGCAAATATCATGATGCCATAATCTGTTTTTCCTCTAAGAGCCCGACCCACACACTGCGCAGCATGTCTCATGGCATCAAACGTTAGGAAGTCATTTTCCTTTATCTAAAATCAAAATGAATTTACTTAACCAACTTTTTTCAGTTTCTAACAGATTTACAATGCCATGTTTCATTGCTAAACACAATGTAGAGTATTGTATAGGCTACAAAATACGTACTTGGAATTGATCTCTCAGATATTCCAATCGTGCTTTCAAGATTTTGGATTGAGTGTAAACGTATGGAATACCAAACATCAAGACAGCTCGCCCGAGATGATGATCAAAATCAACTCCTTCGGACACTTTCCCACGAGCCACAGAGAGTAAAACAGCACCTCTACCATTTTCACATGCCTGAAAAGCATATTTTTAAAGGTTTTCAATATTATTAAAATGTACAGGCAGTAGAGGTAGTTTGTTAAACTATTGTTTCATCCTAATAATCTAAAAAAAAACGAGATGTCAAACCTTTATATAATTGAACAAGGCTAAACTTGTTTCAGCTGCGTCCTGAGTTTCGATAAACAGAAGTTTGTACTTCAGAAGCTGATCTATGATTCCCTGGTCATACCAACTCGCAACGACATTCTCCATGTACAAATAAGATGTAAAAAAGCAAACCATCCCATCAGGAACTATGCAAGCCATTTCAACTAATAGATTCCCGTAGTTTCTAATCACAGAGATATCCTCCCTCGTTTCGTATTTTGAAGACATTGCTACCTGGTCATTTCCTTTCGTTACAACCTGAAAATATTAAGATAAAAGAGGTGATTTGTTAAAATACAAATTGCCAACACTGTTCTCATTATATTCACATGTTGTTACCAATGGTAGAATACACGGACGGGCCAGAGTCATTGTAAAAGACGTCATTAAAGTTGGATGAAAGTCTAATATCTTAGGATACATATCTAATGGCGATAAGGTTCCTGAAGTGATGACCACTGATTGAAACCTGTCAAAAACGGGCTTGATTGCAATGGAACTATCCAAACAACTAAAGTGGAGGATTGGGTTGCTAACTGTTGGGGATTTTTCATCAAATGGTTCAATAATTATTGTGAATCCCTTCGTATAGGTTGAAACCAGTGTTGCAAAATGAGATATTTGAACCAATGGCGAAAAGTCCGAGAGATCAGATATTTCCAGAGCTTTAATTAAAGATGCCAGTCTTTCTGCACTGAATCTATAAGAATTAAGGTAAAACATATATTATTTAAAACTGGCAAAGCTTTACAAGTATTTGTTATTTATAGATTAAGATTGGTGGGATTTGAATTGAATAAATGCAGCGCAATTCAATACAAGTATTATTATTATACCTTAGAGGTTTTCTTTCGATACATATCTTTCCATAAATATCTTTCAGAAATCCAGCTGGTGACTCCTGAACCACATGTGTTACTCGCAGTCTCATTTTGATATACTCAACGAACTTTTTCAAGAAAAATACAAAATGCTCTGCGTTTCGAATGTTTCCAGGCACTGCCTCTTGCAAGATTTCATTAGGAAGTATTGGATTTGCAAGTACAATATCAGTCTCTCGGGCAATGCTTGCATCTTTAAGGCCATCTACTAATCGTTGGTATTCTTCTCGAAGCTTTTTGCTGTCATTCTCTTTGATTCTTATGAAATAAAATAAGAATTTGTTAACTTTCCAATTGCAATGTATGTAAGCAATATTTTTAATATTTAAATGCCGCACTCATCAATGGTTTTTTCAAGTGTCTGAAGATTGGTTGTGGCCTTATCCAATATTCGTCTATTGATTTTCACGCTCATAGCATCAATGCAGACATTATCTAAAGTCAATCATATTCGATTCATATTCAATCATATTCAATAGCATTCATCTTCTATTCTTCTGTTATTAACTCTTCTAACTGTTAAACCCACTTCACCAGCTATGAATCACTTTGTCCCCGACATTTGTTTTCGATTCTAACCCTAGTACTTTCAAAAAACGTTTTAAGATAAAAAAGAGTTATTGGTCATACCGCATCGAGACATGGGGTCAGTATTTAAAAAATGTCGGAGACAGTGATCCATAAATGGTCCATTCCATACCTATATTATGTGCTTCATCAAATACGACAACAGCATTTTTAGAAATTTCTTTAGATACGATATCAGCAATCTTCGGGTCGAGCAGGTAGTGATAACTGTACACCACGATATTCGCATGAATTATCTAGTAAAGCAAGAACAATTTATGAGTTACTCCTATATATTTCCTGTAATTCAGTAAATATGAAACTTATCGATCTAAAAAAATTTATAAATATACTCACGGTATATCTAGCTACGAAATAAGGACAATATCCCTTTTGTTTTCCATACTCCTTCAGATCGTCCATATTGTAGACTCCAGGGGGAAGAGGGAAATCTCGGCCATGCAGGTCAAACGACTCATAGAAGTCACACACAGGTACATTGGGGTCTTTTTGGTGCTTCGCACGCACATAGGACGCTGTCATGCTGTGACAACGGCCATCCACAACCTTTCCTTCCTTTTCCCGACTAACCTGCAAGTTAAAATCCATGTTTTTAATTTCCAAGTTCAAACGCAAAAACATAAAAAGTATTAAATGCTGCTTAATCACTTCTCACCGAAGGATGAATGCACAAGTTCTTCCTTGCAGTTAATGCAAGTCCGACAATTTTCGGTTTCTGACCCAATTCTTTCTCATAAAATTCCATCAAATTAGCCAACTCTGCAAGAACTTTTTCGATTTCAGGAAGAGTTCTGGAACAGTATACAAGCTTCGTTACTTGAAGCGGATTTGCCTGCATATACGATACTATAAGAGACAGCAGGGAGACCGTTTTTCCAGTTCCTGAAGGCATTTCAAGCATACAGTGTCCCTAAAATACAGACAAATAACATTTAAAAATTATGGAAATTTAATTTTAAAACCGGACATTTTAATTAGACATGGGGCTTTTACATTTTAATTTTTAATATATCTCTTTTAACCTTGGCATCGAGGGACTTCTTAAGCTCCGACATGTAGGAGAACTGCTCCGGATAGATATAGTCATATGGAAAAAGGACGGACAATCCATCCACATTCAGCCTGAAAAACAAAAAATTAATATCAATATTAAATTATTAACTCTTTGAGAGTAATTGGCAATATTGACATTATCCGAATGAGGAGTGCACAGTGTGAATTGCCGGCAACATTTACACATTCAACATGTTCCGGTATGATTAACTTCAGAAAGTTTACGAGCTGACAATTTACATTGAACAATTGTCAATATTTAAGAGATTATTCTTCAATACAACTAACTAAATAATCACAAAGTCAGTGTTTACAATAAATACTAATTTTGCTACACTAATGCTAAAGTTTAATTAAAAAATAAGTACTTACTTCATTCTGCTTTCAACCTTCCCGTGGCTTGTCAAAAAATAAGTTGACAAACCAAATTGTAGGCCAACCCACACTCCCGAATTTTAACTATTTTAAACAGTTTCCAAACACGAAATCTCAGTTCGAAAATCTTCCAAGAACTCCGGCTTACTTTGCCGCCACAAGGACTTTGAATGAAATTCAGCGCAGGATGTAGTCTCTTTTATACAAAGGGTAGGCGACCAGTGTTTGTGTACATCAATCCCTGTTTCCTAAATTCTTGTTGTAATTATTTGTCAATTCATGAGTTTCCCAACGACTTTCTGCTACTCATTAAACATAATTTAGATGACCTAAGGTAAGCTAATATTTTCCCGTTCAATTTCTTTCCTCTGGATGAATAGAGTTAATTGCATATAATCAAGTCGCTGTTGATCGAGTCTCAAGATTAGTTTCCATTCCCTCCAACCCTTTCTTCAAACCTCGTTTGAAACACAGCCCTGCATATAGTCTCGCTTTTAATCTACAGTAGAAAAATGCCCTTGTTTTGAAGATGAGTTGAATGAGACTTATTCAATGAGTATCCCTAGAGTTTGAGTGATCAAGAATGAGTCTCATGTCTGCGTTACCTTTTGGGGTCAATTAAGACACTTTCCTCAAATACACTTGTCTCATTTCGCCTCGGATTATTATTATTTTATTTAGGGTATTCAACAGACCACATTAGATATTTTTGAGAATAGAGTACAGATCCAGAGTTTCGAAGACAGTAAGGCATATAAAATTTAACCAGTGAGTCAGATATCCGGAGGTTATCCTTAATATTCTCTTTTGAACCGGTATATCCTCACAATGTCAATAACAGGTCATGTCAAACGTCAAAACTGTCAAATGTGCTTTGACCGATCACAACAATCATAATTACCATTGTTTTTTAAATCCAATAGGTATTAAAAATGCCAGAAGACCTGAATTTGAGGTTTTTTAAGACCATAAGTTTCTCCTTGCATAATAATTTTCAATTTCTGGGTTCCATCCATGTAATCGATGGTTTGGTTTGTCTGGCCCGGCTGGTGAAGCAATATTCTCGTTATTATTAATTCATGACTCATAACACATTGAAATCCTCTGACATATTTGTAAGAGTTTGAAGTAAAAGCTATTTAAAAACCTACTCCAAGCAGCTACGAAAGGCCCGTTCGTTTGCAGAATACTTCTGATAATATCCCTCCAGTTTTTAAGCCCCTCTTAACACCACAATCCAATTTGCTACGTCAAAGAAACCTCCCTGTTTCGACCTCACGCCCTGTCAAATTTGTCCAATATTAAAAAAACTTCGTTTTATTGTCCAAAAGAATTTGTTCATTATTTTAAGTCGATTTTCTAGTGAGCACCCTACGGTCAGCCCCCACTGGTCACCCTTTTTTCATAATCGACCCAAACTCCAAATTCACCTTTTCTTTTACCCAAAGATCAATTCTATGAAGTTTGGAGATTCTGTGACTATTTTATAAAACCCCCTCCTATGATTGACCCTTATGGGTATTTTGCTTCATTGAAATTTAAAAAATTTATCGTAGTACCTTTTGTCGTGGAATCAGGTATATGCATACAAAATTTTAGAAATTTAGATGCATGTTTAGTAAACCCCCTATGATTGACCCCCACGGGTAATTTATAGGGTTTATGGATTCCATATTTGACTAATGCACAATATATTATCCCAATTACCAGTTTGCAAAGTTTCGTTGCTTAAAACCCATGTTATCACATACCCACTACGGTCATTTGACCCCCACGGGTCAATATCTTGACCGATATAGCCCATCTTCGAACTTGAATCCTACTTTAGTCAAACAAACCAGTGTGCAAAATTTGGTGACTCTAGAATAACTTTTTCGTGAGTTATGAGATGGACGGACGGACGGACGGACGGACAGACAGACGGACGGACAGACAGACGGACGGACAGACAGACAACGGTAATCCCTAACGAACGGGCTAAAAAGGTTATCTAAATTTTGTAAGGCTAGATGGGCTGAACTAATACTAGCCTGTTTTACAATCAAGACTGCAGACGAGACTATATATATCATGTGCATTCGCCTTTTAAATGACAATCGGATGCATGGACTTTTGCACATTGATCCACTACTACTTATTTAACCTGTTTAAAAAATGCATTTTTAATGGAATGATTTATGGTATCGGGAAGGGATGTAAAAGATGGAAAATAACCACGGGTTAATAAAAACGTCTCTGGTGTCAGTTCAATATAATTACTTGTCTCCTCCAGTGAGAGTCGATGGTCAAGTCCACCGAAATAGAATATAGAATATTCCGTCATCTAAATTTTTAGATTATTGAATGAGATAATTTATGTTTTCATGTAATTGCTGTCTATTCTGTAAATACTTTATCGTGGGTGTGCATATGCCATATGCCTTCCTTTTAGAAAATTCTCTTTGTCGTGGTAAATATTGTCCTAAGTAATTCATAATTTACTTCTTAAAAATTTTCTAACTGCTTCATGCTAGAGTAAATAGTAAATAGGATTCTTACTACTACTAATAACAATTTGCTAATTTGGTTACAAACCTCAAAAAGTTTACTTGGGAGTGGGATTCTAAAGATAAGATACTCTAACCTACTAAAAGCGTACCCTCTGGGTACATAAATAGCAATATAAATATACGAAAGAAGTTAATTAATTACTTTAAAAAATCAGAGTTCTTAAATTCATAATTTCGCATTGTTTCGGAAAATGAATTAATTCTACTCCCATAAGCCATAATGAAATGAACCCCATGAAATGTCCGTTGCTTAAGAAGAAATATGTGTGGGCGGTATACTCAGGGGCCATGGGTCCCTCTAATCTCTAATATCCCTCATAACCTAAATATTACCTTTCTCTAGGATGTCATTGAACTCAGTTTTAACAGACTTATAGGGACAAAGTTCCTAATCCGTAGGGATAGGGAATGGTTATGCTTATGCATACCCAGCGATGTACTAATTAAGTAATCAGTATATAATTAATGAATGTGCAAGCTGCCATGATTCACCGAGGATCAACCTCCCTTTGAAACCCCTTATGAATTGAGCATAAAAGATCGATAGGTTATTTCGCCATTGTAGATTAATAGGATTTAATTACTGTGACGTATTTAATATATCACATCTACTGCTTCCCGTGGGCAGAGGGTGTTTAATAAGCCTGGGCTTTCGCCGTGCGCTATAATTGGCTTGTACGTCAATTTTGGTCACTTGATCCTTTCTTGCCAGTCGTCAGGTCCAACCGAACCCGAAGAAATTTGAGGAAGACTGTTTTACAATTGATGATAAATTTTACGGTTATTACCTAAGCTACTTAGATATTTTTCTATTCCGAAAGATTATGCAGTTATTGTTTCTAGGTAATTATGAGTGGGTGTCGTTCTCAGGTTTGGCCATTAGCTTTATTAGCAGATTGAACGATTGAAGTGCATAATTAGCTTGGCGTCGGTCAGTTAGTCCCAGTGAGATCAATTTTGCTTCACTCTGAATCATCTGTGGTATCGGGTGTTTAATTACTGCAGAGAAATTCAGTATTCTAGCGGCTTACAATTTACAATTGACAAAGCATATTTTTATTTCATGGCAACATCCCTCCTTGGTCTTGTCATTATTTTAGGAACCTGTTGACATTACAGATTGCTGACAGCAAAGTGAAGGCTTCACATCGAAATTCAATTCAACCACTGATCTCCATGTTCCATGCACTAATGCTACTACATGTGTCAATAATGATTTTAAGAAGTTGGTGTATTATCTTCACATTATATGAAATTACCACACCAGGACGACATAATGAGTGACTGAAACGGTAGGATCTTTAGTAGACGGCGGTGCAGGGCTCATAGCCATATGTACCTATTATATTGTCAATAGTTTCTGCCGATAACCTTAATGAACTGATCTTACTTATGAGGAAGGATGTGCGAGATTCAAAACATAAGTTTCGATATATCAAATACATTGACTGTCAAAAATTGTATTTAACAAATAGAAATGGTACTCCAAAGTCCAAAGCCATTAGAATCCCGATCAGATTATATTCCAAGGAGGATGGGAACACTGTGCTTCTTCGTGGTTGATCTCTTGTTTCAAAATGGCCCAATTCTGGTTAGAACCGGAATAAAGTCCCTCATCGCTCTTCTTGCTTTGGCAGTTGCCAAGAACCACAAACTTCGTACAAAACTGAGGATAGAGAGATTCTCTCAGACCTATTCGCGTGTCCCTCCTTTAGATGCTCTCCCTTATGAAAAGGAAGAGACCTCACGAATCCACGAGCTTGATATCGATCGAGCGATATGGGTTCCTGGAGCTGTTTTGGACTCAATGTTAATGACTACAAGTCAATGGGTATCAATTCAAATTAATGCAGATGAGACTTTTTCTAAGAAAGCCAGAGCAATCTTTCTCTGTAAAGTTTACAAAATAGACGATGAACTCTCAGCAGATGAGCAAGATAGTGATCAGCGTCAACAATCCATTAAGTTAACAAATACGGCCTACTACAACCTCAAGAAACAGTTTGGATTAGCCCCTATCGACTTTGGAGATGACCTCAGGTGCCGAGTCATCCCTCTTTTAACTAATTCCTGCATCAATCGTCTAGATAAGTTTGCCTTTAAACCATCCAAAGCAAAGTTAGTCAAGCTCTCGGGAATCAAGTCTTCAAATGAAATCAGTCAACAAGAATGTGATCTTCTGCTCAAAGGATTCTTCGAAAGTCCGAAGCATTTGGCTTTGGGTGACGTTGTTTCAATCCCCCGTTTCTCTGATACTTCTGCTCAATACTGTGGAACTTTGGAATTCATCGTCAATGATATAGAAAATGAGATAGGGACACCAAGTTCACATTTTGGGGAAGTGTACTTGGTGTCATTCGGGTACACGGGTTTATATGTAACAGGATATGTTAATGACTACCACGTCGGTGTGTCCGATTACACTCCTCAGTTAACCAAAACTAATTATGGCTCATCAGGACTCGGAATTAATCTTGTGCCACCTCCACTTCAAACTTACCTGCATCAAATGCTAGGGCTTTTGTCTCAAGCAATTATGATGCACCTAGGCCCCCCTCTGAACAATGATTTGTGGCCGACCATACTTCTTCATGGACCTGTAGGCAGTGGGAAAATGACTGTTTGTACTGCCACGGCATTAAAACTCGGACTTAATTTCTACTCCCTCAATGCCGCCCACCTCATAGGAGATACGAGTGCTTACACAGAAGCTAAACTAAAATCTTTGGGCGAAAAAGTCAAGTCTTTGCTCCCATGCCTTATCTACATCAAGAATGTCCATGTACGCCCTAAGCTGTCTCAACTTGAACATTTGAAGCTTATATGTAAAATTTGATGAGCCGACTAACTCTTTTTATCTTTTATTAGCTCATCGGGAAGGACAAAGAGGGACACGAGGATAAAAGGGTAATCTATGCGTTCAAAGACCTGCTCTCTGATATTCAGAAGAACATTCCAATTTCTAATCGAGATTCGAATCAACCTTCAGTCTCATCGAGTAACCCGATAGCTGCATTTCTTATCGGAAGTTCGCGACATCCAGAAGATATTTCTGACTCCTTCAGACATGTATTTGTTCACAAGTTAAGAATTCAGAGTGAGCTTCCGTTTGATCAACTCCGGTCATCGATTGAATGGTTAATGGGTAAAGGAAACGTCAATCTATCATCCCATCTCAATCTGAGAGCCTGGATCGAAAAAGCGTGCCACGGGGTTAGGAGAAACCTCAGTGATTTACAAGCGTGTTTGGCAATAGCAACAAGGTATACTATCCTAAGCATTGGATTCCAAACATAGTTTCAGAAAGATTTTTTTGGTTTATTATATTATGATACAAGCTAAGGGCTATTTTTGATGTAATAGAAAAGCTTACGAAGATGCCAGCATAACCCCAAGGGACGGAATTGATGATCAACAAAGGGGTGCATTATGCATGAGCGACAGGACTTTCGTAAAGATAACTGAAGATCATCTAGACTACTCGTTAGGCAAGTACACACGTGCCAATAATAATAAATTGTTGCAACTGATTCGAAATAACAATGTATTTTGTGACAAATATTGCCTTTAACACTCAATTAGGGATAGTTGGTCATTACTCCGCCGTAGACTGTCAAAAAACATTCTGATTTCCACATAATGTTTATACTGAATTTATATGTGCATAGGGATTGTGGACAGCGTACTGAAAGAAATCGATTCTACAGTAAAGATCCCAAGTGTAAACTGGGAAGATGTTGGTGGACTTGGTTCGATTAAGTCTGAACTGGTCAACTCCATACAACTTCCCCTACGATTTCCTCAATTGTTTTCTACTGGGATGAAACGCTCAGGTAAGGTGCATAAAGCCTATTTAATTTGAACCTTTCTAAGCACTTAAGTAATAACAAATCTAGTAAGGTGAAAAGCTAAATTATGAAAATTATAATAATTTATACAAATATTCTAACCGATAACTACGTAGTGATGTACAGTTATGGTAAAATTCGATTGGCACAAGGGTAAAAGGGCACGCTTATCTCAGCATTCTTAATATGACCACTAGTTCTGATAAAGCAAAGGGCAGAAGGGGTTTTACTACCATCATTGATAAATTCATTAGATATCACCTAAATTAAGTTGTTTTCCCCAATTTCCAACCTACGAAGCTGTCTTCTTTTCTGAATCATCCGAATTTAGAGTGATTACTTGCAACCGATCAAATTCTGACCATCTCCTTGATAACAAAATTGACCTTGAGCTGAAATGGACTTGATGTAGGCATGTTGTCGGTAGGCTTTCATTTCCTAAGGAAAATTTAAAATATTTGAAGTTGTGGCGGCTGACGGTTACTGTAGTATACAAGCTTTGCAGTATATTTTTATGGCCCCTTATAAACAAGCAGTTTCAAATAACAAACTAAGAAATGTAGACGACTACTTACTTGTTCCAAGCTTTTGAATTTACGGTTCGCCAACAATTTGTACTGAAGTTTGAGCCAAGCGTCTAGATTATTCCAACGGCGACTCAACTCTTGGAATTGCTCCATTTTATTAAAATGCGGATGCAACAGCAAAACTTTTGGCCGCTGGAAATGATTGAATGTGAAAAACCCCGAAGGGCTGTTTCTGTATACTCTGGATTCTTTGACGACTACAATTTGTAATTTCTTCTGGGTTTTTAAATCCCGATTCACAATCCCATTATACTTTTTCTTAATTTCCACACTAGCTTTGGCCCAAAGGCGCCCTAACTCTTTCGATATTTGGGAAGGAGTGAAATCCGTGTGGATGGACTTAATTTTGGGGCGCTCTTCCGCGCAAAATGCAATGTAGCTTTTTTGACCTATTGGTTTAGGTAGGTTGGGATCCTTTGGACTTGCAGTGCCTTTAATTTTTGCATATTCCACTGCAAGGATATGGTATTTGTTCTTCACTTCTGTACAAGCTTCAGACCAACGGCCCCCCACCACCTGCATAACTTCATGGAACTTAAGATTTGGGCATGCTGCTCTAATCTTATCCCGCTCCTCGGCGACAAAAAATTGATAAGCTGGTCTGATTCTTGGTTTGTTCGGCTTACGTCGAGATTGACAAGGGGAATCAGCATTGTTGCCCCTGCCCGCGGCCATTGTGCCAAGATATTTTCAAGAGCGTCTTTAAAAAAATAAAGTTGTGTTACATTAATCAAATTAATTACAGAATAGTCTTAATGATGTACTGCAGCTGCAATGATCAGATTTAGTAAAAAAAAAATTAAATTAGGTTTGAAACTCGATATTTATATTAGAGATATTTTTGAAATATAGCTCTTCACAAATTTCGAATAATAGGCTCTAAAAAATGTCTTCTAAATAGTTTTTGAAAGACTTACTGACAGCTGCAGTTGCGAGAATCGTCTTTAATAATACTCCTCTTCTGCTAAGACCGTTAGAAACGATGACAAATACTGCAATTAATTAACTTTCAAAAGTGTCACATTTGGACTCGACTGGATTGGCAACAAACAACTGAAAGTTAGTGGGGGCTAAATGCGAATATTCACATTTTTGAATCATGAAACATTTTACATTCACCTCATAATTTTTCACTAACATTAGAAACTATCCGATTATCCACAACTTTCACAATTGCTGCTTTATTGTTTAATAATTTGCTAGGTCTGGATTAAAATCCATAAAAGCATATAAATGATTATAGAAAAACTCCGGTTAAATTCCAACTATTATGCAATTAATTTAATTTAAAATCGGCAGGATTGGCAGAAATTGCAGTCGAATGTTTATAAAAATTTGCAGGAATTCTGCTCTACGGGCCACCCGGGACAGGGAAGACGCTAATAGCAAAAGCGGTCGCGACTGAATTCCAGCTCAGCTTTTTAAGCGTCAAAGGACCCGAACTTCTAAACATGTATGTGGGGCAGAGTGAACAGAATGTTAGGGAAGGTATATTTATTCATTTATTTTAAAAGTTTCAACAACAGATAACACAAGTGTTTACATAAGTTCAAAGTTATTGAACCTAATCTTTTATGCGTTAATTTGTTGATGCTTTAATTGAATTCGCAATTAGTTTTCCAAAAAGCCCGTGAATCTGCCCCTTGTGTCGTGTTCTTTGATGAGTTGGATTCGTTGGCTCCGAATCGGGGCCAAAGTGGGGACTCTGGGGGCGTCATGGATAGGTTTGTTGAGTGTTGTGTACAATATTTATTTAGTAAAATAATTGAGATTAGGATTTTTTTTAAATGGGTGAATGAAGGGTTAATCTTGGTAAACTTGGATCTATTTTCACAGAGTGGTGTCACAAATACTAGCTGAATTAGATGGGACACATAGCACCCCCAACGTGTTTATAATTGCGGCTACTAATCGGCCGGATCTGATTGATCCTGCCCTTTTACGTCCTGGAAGGTCAGTGTTGCGAAAACACTGTTTATTTTGATTTACTGTGGACATCCAATTTTTCAAGGTTCTATGTAGGAAGAAGAATATGAAAAGTTGGATTTCATCAATCAAATAAAGTCTGAATTATTCATTTAGCTGCTTGAAACCCCGATTACCGGATTATATTTCCTTTTCAATATCAGAAATTTATTTGAAGGACTGTCATAAGACTATTAACACTCGCTTTCAAGCACATTGTGCAACTAATATCTATGTTAATCGTATTTTTTTTACAGATTTGATAAGCTCCTCTACGTCGGGATAAATGAGGATAAGGAAACTAAAGAAAAAATTCTGAAAGCTCTTACTAGAAAGTAAGTCGATGTCAACTTAATTTTAAAGTGTTTTTTTCTTAAATTAAAATACTTATGACGATAAACGGGTAAAGATGAATTGTTATTGACTATAAAATTGAAAGCTTTCCTTAGAATTTTGTTTCATTCAGTTATATTTGTATCCAATTTTTTTAGCCTATGCCAGCAGGTCTTAAACTTATCGGAAAAATTTCTGTCCATCCATTCGTATTTCCGTCCGCCAAAACTTGTTCCATTGACTTACACTGCTCCTCAAGCCCCGTTTCTCCATTAGAAAAATCCCCGAATCCCATCCCCTGGAAATCGGGCTGAGCCTCTTGACCACTAGGGAACTGGTACACGTATGTATTCAGACAGTTTAATGAAAGTTCTAAGCTGGGGATGATCTCGCCAACAAGGATATGACCATAATTTGTTGATTTTCTATAAAGTTATGACAAGAGGATTGTACTCAATACAATTTTAGCCCGAATCTAGAGCTTATAAGATCATGTCAGTGTCTGTACGTTTACATGATAACTCTCTTTAAACTTGTTCGATTGATTTGAAAATTTTGTACACGTTTACCTTTGGTCAATAGAAAGATCAAGTTCGAAGATGGGTCAATTCTAGGGGACCCGTGGGGGCTGGCTGTACCCGACTGGGTTTTTATTGCATAGGTTAAGAAGCATAAAATTTGGTAGCTAATGAGCTTTAAGTATCAAATCGGAAGTCAGATTGGAATATTTTTTATCAACAACAACCCTATGGATTTACCCTAACGGGTTTTTTAAACATAATTATTAAAACGTCGAATTGGATAGTGTATTAAAAAGATGATGAACAATCGAATCGGAGTCGGGCTCAGTGAAGTTGCACAGGGAAGTTTTAATTGTTAAGTATTAAAAAAAATATTACAGGTTTTCTCTGAGTTCGGAAGTAGATTTGGGTGCAATAGCTCAAGAATTGCCTAAAGGAATGACTGGAGCTGACATGTATTCCTTGTGCTCAGATGCCTACATGACAGCTATTGCTGGACGGATTTCCAAACTTCAGCTCCCTACAGAAACTTCAGGTGAGCTGTAAAAGCCTGATGTAGTCAGCAGCAACTTTTATATACTGTCAAGTTCATTCAGGAACTTCCGTAAAATATCTAATTAAGTGTGGGTTGTGTGCCATTTTAATTCTACAAAATGAGGCCGAAATATTAGTAAGGTCGGTTGTTGAAATTTAATTCGAATTTCAGGTAATGCAATTTTTTTAAATTTTTAAATATATAAAAAGGTAAAATATGAAATAAATATCCTCGATAAATTGATATTTATATTATCATCTAGATATTCTTTAGTAATTCTGTGTGTGTATGTGTACAATGTAGCATCTAAAAGAGTTTCCTTTTCTAATTTGAGCCGATTTCTTTTTCATAAAGGTTTCTAAAGTTCAATGTTTTTTCCGTTTTTTCCTTATTTCAGACTCCGACAATCTTGACACCCAAACAGAAGAGGCAGTAATGGTAAGCCAAGAAGATTTCAAGGTAGCTCTGTCTCGAGCTTGCGTCTCTCTTTCCCCGTCCGAGCAGCAAAAGTATGAGGAACTCAAAGGAATGATGCGTTAACAGAGAGTTTATAAAGCTTAAAATGTTTGTTTTGAATCCTTCAAACTAAACATGATTACATAGAATGACGTTAATCGAAGCTATTTTGGAATTCGTAGACACACGAGAAGATATTTTGTTATGTTTTGACGTCCCAATGTTTTGATAAACAAAGACTTGTTGAAAGTTAAATTACATGAAATGTAATATATATCCTTGGGTGTCAGTCACATAAGCTTATAAACCAAGATCTGTATGAGGAAGAAGTAGCAATGAAATTGTGTTTAAGCTCCTAAATTCGTAGTAAAAGTTAAAGGGCGAGACACTGCGTGATCTTTTTTTTGTTTTTGATTACATTGAATAAATAAAGAAGTTTCTGATAAGAGATATGACTTTTTGGGCTACATATAAGTTTGACTTTCGGTGTAGGAAGTGTGTAACAGCTTTGTGGTGGTGGTAGTAACTGAGGATGTATAGATGACCTACAACCTATCTAAATTATGTTATTCGAGAAACGCATTTTCAGCAAAATCTCTCATCTATATAGCTGTTCAATTAGCAGCATATTTACCCTGTCTCATTTTGCTTTACATACTGAGAGAAAAATAAAATGCGACGTTGTGTAACCTATATTCTCAACAAGTTGCTCAACGTAGTTTATTATTCATGCGGTTATCCACAGATTGAATTGATAGATTCAACTTCCGACTTTATTCAATCATTTCCTGTCTGCTGCTTCTACTCGACATTTTCCAGCGCTTTCAATGAATCCGCCAGAAAAAACTTTCTCTTCTCTAAGGACCTGGGGGACAGGAGTATTTCCTAAATCATAAGTCACAAGTCCAGACTTGTAATTCGGCATGAATATTTCATCGTCTGGCAGACCTATATTTCGTGACTTTTAAGGAAATCTAAGGATGAGGATCTTAGGACTACAGAAACGAACAAAAGCACGTCCCTCTTTCTCCTTCCGTTATGTAGATTGAGCGTCAAAGTCGATTGGGTGTGCGACTTCATATTTTAATTGTTTGATTGGATTCAAAATGGAATTAGTTTAAACACATTCTTCTCCTGTTCCTGAAGCTACTTTCCGAGAGAGACGTTTTGAGGCCAGACCCATCATACAAATATTTTTGCCAGTCGTCAGCATTCAACAGGTCGAACTGAAACGAGATTACAAAGTGCGGGTAAAGGAAACGGGAAATGATAATTTTTCAGTCAAAGTTAATTTTCTATAATAAGTTTGCAAATAAATTGGAACGGCATGCTGTGGATTCTCTGGGATTTTGAGATTTAGCAAGTGCCATGAACAATAAACCAGTTGATTGGATTTTTGAAGTATTTTGATAGATTTGGAGCAATTTCGGTCCGGTTTATTGGTTCCGGGTTTATAAATATGCATTAAGGATTTCATCCTGTTTAGTGTGTAATTCAGTAGATCCAGAGGATTTTTTTGGGGGGGGGGGTGATGATAATTTCTATCTACTTTATCCATCGCTTTGGGACATTTCCGGCTCACTCAATTTACACAGGGAAACTTTTTCATGTTTAGTTGACCTAAATTACATCCTAAATAAATATCAATCAAGCTCATTTTATGTCACAAATGATGTACTAATTTTTTCGTTCATGTTACTGCGTGGTTGTATATTGGACACGGAGTGTAACTGAATACCCGAACCGAAGAAAGGACTTGATTACCCATCAACCACTCCTACACTTATTTATATAAGTTCAATAAATTGTGTTGGTGTCTGGTGGTCAGTATAGCAAGCCATTCAACATTAGATGTTGTTCTATTTGAAATGTTGAATTACTCAGAAGTCGTAGGTAAACTCCACTTTATTTTAGAACGAGCAGGCACAAAAGGCCCATTTCATGCTATTATTACAGACACCAGAGTATTTCCAACTGTATGTAATTGGTAATATTTCAGAAATGGCGAGGTTTAGGATTTTAGTGACGGACTTCTGAGATTTTTCTAGCATCGGTACATACTTTGTGGGAATGATATTGCCGTTGGTCGATATTTCCGTCAGTGTAGACGATACTTTTAATAGTTGAAATCAGTAGCGTGGCATATTGAAGCAGAACGACGAAGAAATTGTGATGCTGAAAAATAAAGAAGAAAATAAAAACTTGTAACTGGACATCCCTGTAAAGATAAATAAATCCTGATAATTGACCTGAGAAGGTTACAGCAAATATCCATGAATCGATACTTGGTTTATTTATAGATGGATTGGCATAAATATAACTTACTGCAACTGCTACAAGTCGTTCATTGTATTATAAGTTAGGATAGGATGCAGACAAAAGTTATTAAATAACCACCACCCCCTGATTTCTTTAGCATGATTAAAACAAATCATGGGTTGATTCTCTGAAAATATTTTCCGAACGTGAAAGGCTTTATTGGGATAAGTATATTACGGGGGACGGGAGAGTGGGATTTTGTTTTTTTAGATTTGGTTCCAGGGTATTCTCTTGTTCGGGGAATCAGGTTAACACAAAGTCACAGAATAGCCATGCTCCTGGCTATTCTGTGACACAAAGTGTTCTATATAAGCTTCAATTCTTAGATAACATAGACCATGGTTCCTAACAGACAATCGGTGAATTGAGTTTTTCTGAATTTGACGTCTGTGGTTTAATTGCAAATCATCAAATACCTGATAGGCAAATACTTTTTCTCAATTTGCGGGGGTGAGTTTAGCAGTCCGAGTTCTTCAAATAAACTCAAGTTTACTATCAATTACAACACCTAAAATTTTTAGATTATCAACCCTTGTAATTATAACATCATTGGTTTTGACACATATTTCAGGTTACAGAAATCCTTCCTCAACTCGCAGAACTTTCCTTCTTCTGCTTTTTTATCAATAAATATTGTTATGCCTCAGACCAAGTCTTATTATACCCAAACTGTTGTGCCCGAGCTCATATCGCTTTGATCTAATGGTATCAATTTTATGAAATAATTTGAAACTTTTCCTGGAACGTGGTTCACTCCTTTGATATTAAGACTTATGACACATCCAACCTTAGGAATATAGAAAAGATATCACGTTTTTGTTTGAAGACAGTATGTAGTAGATACAATGGAGGAATGTATAGACTTGACTACTGATCATTTGGTTGCGTATCTTGTTCAAATAGTTATTTTATTTATCAGCCAGATTCTCTTTAAGGGTTTCACAATCAAAATGTGTTTTTTTTTCCTCTCTCAAATGCATGAAATTTAGAGTAAAAACATTTGAGTTTGCATAAAAGGGTGGATTCTGAAAACATTTGAAAATGCAAATTTTTTCACATTCTTCCGCATTCCCTAAAATGTTTGTCTAATTTCGTGTCATCTCAAAGATATGGAGTTATTATACTCCCACAGAGTTTAAAGATTTCTCAACTTGTCAAAAACGTAGCTGTCAACCTTGTACTGCATACTTTCAAGTGCGTGTGGGAAATCCACACATACTTCGTCCTAGGCGTCCTCTCTGACTGATGTCTCTTTCTGGTGCCTGGAAGTCGGTTACTGGATCAGAGTGAGTAACTAATGCACAACCATAACTCTTGCCTCGGATCCTTTCCCTGTATTAGGCCATAAAACCTTCTGCTGTGTATTTGGATGATTACATTAATGATAAGCTCCTTCCTAGACATTCCTTGCTAATTATGAGTCATGAATTATTGAGTATTTTATAGACAGAGTTTGAAACTCTTTGGTAATGTAATCCAAAAATACATTCAAACTATTCAAATCATCCAAAGTAAACTTTAGGCTATGGAATAGCGATGGCTGAGACTGACATAGGGCTTTTATAGGGTCGAATAAATGTTTGCCCGCTTTGATAATTGGTTAGTTTGGTCGTTTTAATAATTGACTATATATATCTACGAATTATAAAGCTGTTAGTAACTTGTATAAGAACTATTTGTAGCTAATAAGTACGACTGGAACTGTTTGTATTCTAATAAGATTTGTTTAGCTGATGGACGTTGGATTTTGAATCCTTATTTGGTTTTGCTTTTAAATAAATTTGTTGACTCGCATGGAAACTGTGCGGTTGAAACTGGAAAGTTGTGCACTTGTTTTTTTCGGTTCTTCAGACGTCAGAAGGATTTGTGGTTGACGCATGGTTTCGATCTCCCGACAAATGGTGGGGTCAATATCCACAAGGGTAGAGCTATCTGTAGACAAATATTTTTGTGTTGATTCGAATCATATCAATTTCTTATAGTACAGACTAGCATTACAGGAGATTGGCATGTTTTTAAGCTAGCCAAATTATCTGAACTCTAGTAACCCTTTTAGGTGTCCGAATATGAGCTATTTACTCTTTAAAAAACATTGTAATTAAAAATCTTCCAAGACAAACAAAGTTGTTTTCTATTTTGTACTTGAAATGGAATTATGAATAATACGACCAACTAGTTGAATCGAAATCATCATCAGGTATTGACTTATGCAGCTTTGAAACTTATCAGCAATGGAAATTTTATCCGTATATTATAAATTTTATATTATGATAACTTTTTTATGATAAAGAATAAACCAGCGACTTAGGAATTGAATATTTCATTGTAGACACAAGATTTTTTAATCATAAAAATTCGAACCTTTTACTAGTATTGCTTATAAATTAGCATATTTATGTGACTGTTACTGTTGGTGAAAGTAAAAATCTATTACATACAAATATGAATACAAAAACAAAATCCGTGTAACTAAACATTAAGTTTTTTTTAGCCCTTGGGTTTATTAATTAGCTCAAGTACTTGTAAGTGTGTGTTTAGAGATATATATAATTTAACTGCTTTAACTGCAGTTGTCAATTTTAATCAAAATGTCTTAAAATTGAATGTTGAGAAAGGCTTAAATCTTTAAGTATTACCTTTATAAATGAGTTTCTATTTAGATTAACATATTACCATTTATTTACACACTCTCAGAAGCGAAACTCTTGTGGAGGTAATAGATCGCTATTCCAGAACTTGAAAAAATGAAGATTTATAGAGTCACAATGATAACACTTAAGCTTAAATTTAATCATTGAATTGCTAAAGGCATTGATTTTCTTTGATCACCTGAATTTTAAAGCTCAGAAATCATACTATATAATATCACCCATTGTTATGGTGTATGCGAGCTGCTTATTAGCATGAAAATAATTAATTTCTTGTTGCGAGCATGAACTTCTTCTGAACTTCAATATTTAAAATACATAAAAACTAATTACAGGGAATTTAGCTACAAAATTGAAAGCTTGTCAATCATCAAAGAAAAGTCATCCACTGCTTTTTAGGTAGGATTCTTCCATTATAATTCAGATCGGGCTGTTAATATACATATAAATATGTTTTTCAGTTTTAAGGCTGTTCAAGCTGTTTCATCTAATTAAAATCCGTCTACTATGAGTATGAGCGTTTTCGTACAACAAAATCCTTGATGTTTTGTTTTTTAAACTACTTTCCCTGTGCATCACTTTCAAAGTTGGTAATCTATCTATGAAGTCTATTTGTGTCATAAGAAGCTTAGATGTTGAGTTCAGTTCGATCTGTTATATTAAATTGCTATTAAATTAATAGTGTCTCAAAGGGACTGTGTTTATGTGTAATCCTACACTTTCATTCATAATGACAATCGTTGTCAAAAGTGAAGACAATTGATTAAATGCTACCTTATACTTTTTATCACTAATCTCTAATGTTTAATACGATTCATCTAACATGTTTCATATTCATAATAATTATTTGGCCCGCAGCCTTGAAAATATTGTTAATGAATTATTTACCCTTTGAGAGCCCACCATATTTTCATCAAAATATTTGAACAACGAAATTTCAGTGCGCAAATTTTTGTAATTTCTGCTGCGTAACTCAAATGCATATATAAATTAAACTGCAAAGCTCATTTGCATTTAATTTCAGCATGAGCTGTTACCACTTCTTATTTATTAAATCCAAACAATAAGCCAGACCGCCAAGCGCATATCACTCGTTCTAAAAAAATAGTCAAAACATCAAATCCCATATATGTGTTATCATAAATGGACTTAAAAGATGAATGGACTATATATTGGCTATAAGAATACAAATGAATGATTAGTCAGTAATAGGAAGTAATCAAGAATTGCATGGAAAACTTTCTCAGATAGATGAATTGGGTGGATAGCGCCAAATAGTCTCATTGAACCTTATAAATAGATGTCCAATGACTGGGCTACAATATACTCCTGTCCAGAAGGGCAGAAACAGACCACGCCAAGATGTCTGATAGAATCCAACCCTACTCAACCAAGGTGATGAAGAAAAAAATTCCCACTAGACACAATCTATGAATGAATAGAGCTATTCATTCATAGATTGTATAGAATAAGTCCAGTGAGTCACATCAAAGGAAATCATGGACAACCTAGTGCCAAGCTTGAGCTTAGCGTACGAACAAACAAACTAACACCAGCCAGACAACAGGTCGTCGCAACGTTTCGATGAATCTGTCCATGATCTGTCCCAATCTTCTAATAGTTTGGTGAGCCGTTCTTGAAACAACATCGGCTTATACGACTAAACGTTATTATCTGAGAAAAAAACTACTGTTACAATAAACAATAATTGATACAAGATCTGAGAAAAACAACTATTGTTACATTAATTGATACCTGTGACTTAATACAGAGACTTAGTTTGAGGTATCTAGGGAAGAATAGTCAATAATATGGAGATTTTAGTTTTGTTAATATGATACTGTAAATAAAAACCAATAAAATGTACTAGACGAACGGACGATCGGACCGGTCTGACTGTCTGACTCAATTGCACAAGTACCCAAATGTTGTCTGTACGATAAGGATTGGGGAATTAAAATTAATATGTACACGGGATTTTGAAGAATTTTATTCCTTAAGGGTATCATGGAGTATTTATAGTATCAATTTTCTCATAGTCAAATCAAAATCTATCTAATTTGATGATGATAAGGGCTACCATTTAAATTTAATGAATAAAATATTGTATTACTTCTGATGTAAGTGGTCTGCTGAAATTAGTAATTTATATTTTATGTTGATAACGTTTGTAAGGCGCATGAAAGAAGCTCTTAGTCTGAACTTTTTATTCATGTATTTTTAGCTTTAAACGAAATATTAAACAGTTGGTCGTGTGGAGCCATAATATTTTCTTTGATCTTTGCGATGTGAGGCTGGAAGATGAGTCATTTATGCCTTCGATATTTAATGGAGGGTATTCTATGTTCGGGATCAATCACACACGCTAAATTTTCCTCCTCAGTTTTATTTTATTATTCATGGAATTATTAGAGGGACAATCCTTTAATTTATACTAATGTGTGCTCTGAGAAAACCTACATCTGTTTACGATCGAAAATTTCGAATCCTTGGAGATATTACTGACCTTTTCTGTGGAACCCCATGGACGACATCATAAAATTATCAGCAAAGTCACACCCCTAAAAGATACGAGGCCCTGTTCTCAATATATATAATTGTATAATATAAAGAAGACCCGAAAGTGCTATCACAAAAATTTGCATTGTCTTGCAATGAGGACTGACCAGAATTGGAGATGCAAGGCTTGGGTAGGAGAGAATTAATTTTGTGTCACCTGTGGGAGACAAGATTTATTTTGTTTGAAAGGATGTATGACACTATAAATAAAGGCAATACAATACAATACAACCCGTAGCAAATATGTGTGCTGATAAAAATGCCTAGCGACAAATATGCCTATGGAGAAAAATTCCTGTATGGCTGAGGCCAAAGTTTTCTAATTTCCTCTACACTTGGTAATTAGGTATATAATATTTCTGCTCTAGTTCTAGTTTGGAGAATTCCATTATCCGTAGGCTTGAAATTTAGAGAGTTCCTAATGATTTATTTGTAGTATATATAGAATGCGAAGAGTTTAGTTGAATCTCTGAGAATTGAGAATGGAGATGAGAATTTATATTTACTGTGATTACAACAACGTTTCGTTGTATAGAGTTGCACAATAATATTTTGACAAATCAACAACTCAGAGACCTAAGTTTGAGCTTTTAATTGCATGCATTCAACAAAATCTATTGAGATTGAGATTAGTTTTTAATTTAATTTTTAATAAAAAATAGTATGGTGCACTGGAATTTCCGAATTCAAGAAGCCAAACTAAAACTTAATCCCCCGTCTGTGTAGTATCTTGTAATAAATGTCTCTATGCAAGAACTATTATCGATTATATTTTTTTTGCTGACATAAAAATGAACAGTAGGCCAGCCCGCCTGTGAATCCCAACTCCCACCTAATTTTTTTCATCGAAATTATAAAGTTTTTACAATCTAATATAAGCTACCAATTTTAACTTCAATCAGCACCCACTACAGATAGTTCATGAATTCATGACAACTTAGACCTTCTACAACATTGGTTAAAGTTTCTACTGAAGTTTAAAATTGGTTTAAATATGTTGATAAAATTCCTACTACCATTTTAATATTGCTCAATCTACAACAATCAATGGGATTGCAGATTCCATCCACTCCCACCGTTCCCGAGTCTTACGTAACAAAATTCCAACATCATAGACTCGGTTCATGTCAGGAAGATTTTAGTGACTTGGCAGAATAACGTGGTGCAGAGAGCATAAGCTCTTAGTCACTTAAACTATTAAATCAAAGGCCTGTCATCTTCAACTCAAATAGCCAGCCGATATCATGGCGTTTATTTAGGATCCTGGATCAATAGGAGACTTTATGATTTAGCCCTACCCTAATTCTCACGAATGCATATGCTGTCCAATGTCTGTACAAGAGGGTCAGTATTTGCCCTTATGCTGTTCAATCTTCACATAGATTCTAAAATCCCAACACCTTAAAAATTACAAGTAACTTCTTGTTTTTTTCATCTGGAAATGACCACCTAAGTATTTCTCAATGATTAAAATCCACCCCGACTTGTCAAGTATTAATTTCAATCCTATAAGGAGGAACTTTTGACTGAATAAATATGTGACCAGTCCATTTCTTCACAGAGTGTTACAGTTACATAAGAATGACGGTTGGTTACAGACAGACAGTCGAATTTTGCGATCATGTTCTCGGAGTGAGGATATATGCATGTCATGCGGTGTGCCTTCGTGCGTGTGTCAGCTATTAAATTGGCGTTACGAATTGTATTTCAAGTTCAATGTATCCTCCAGATCAAGTCCATGTCATATCTTCCAGCAGTTGGAGCTAACAGTTTAAAGTATAAAGTCCATAGTAGAGCTAGGATTTCAATTCTGTGGTTTTTCATCGCAGCCCTTCTCCAGGAAAGATGACGTGAGACTGAATGAGTGCATGTTAGTCGGACACACGATACTAATACTAATTGGGATCAAGTGGGAAGCCAATTACCTACAATTCTGTCTTGTGTCTCACCATTTATATTCCTGGAATCGGCTGTCTCAATTGTACACAGTGACGCCGTTGTTCAAAATTAAGCAAAGTTAGTTGATCTTTAAAACCGTATTACTGCATTAGATTCAGTTAATCCAGTTCCAATGAAACTGGGTCAAAAGTTAGCATTTACAGCTTTACTTTTACATGAACGGCTTTACGAAACTTGGTTGGTTCAACTGCTGAACTAAAACTGCTCTATGGTAATGTATTATAAGGATGAAGAGGATCATGGTGATATAACCATGTTAGAAATGATCAATTTTAAAAATAAGGAAGCAAAACGAAGAGTTATTGTGAAGCTACAGAGCTTGAGCTCTTGAGAATCAAGTGGTCGACAGTATCAATAAAGTAGTCGACCTTATTCTTCACTTGGGATAAAAAACAATGAAGGTTGCCTCTACTATGTAACAAGAGGCTAAAATTTACTACAACTCTATAATGCGATATTATAAGAGCTGGACTAATTTGCTGGTGTAGTAGTTAGTAGTACTACTACGAGGTATAATGAGAAAATATGTAGGGAAGGTTTATAAATGTTTCATTAGGAAGGTCAGGCTTTTGGATTGACTCGAGTCTTGTCGCCAAATTCCCTTCAGCGCCCAACTAATGCAATAAAAATCTCAATTAATTTAGTACCACAGCTATATAGGCCCTTAGCTTTTGGGATTCATGGGAATTCGTCTCTAAGAATAAAGGCATTTAACAGCCCACACGCTCGCTATCAAATCTAACTTGGTATCAACTATGATCGTGATCTCATAATGATACAAGTCAAATACACTTAAAGAATATCCCTTAGATTTGTCCCTACGGAGATTTTAAAAAAAAACCTTTAGCTACGAATGAGGGAATGATGACAAATGGTTTTAAAAGGAAGACTTTAAATATCTCCTTTCTGCTAGACCAACCAACCTACCTTTTGACCTATTCATATGGATTCCAACGCACACACTGCCTCTTCATAACATCTCGTGCTTCATGTTATGTACATGTGTGTATCGAATGTATGAAGTTAGTATGAAGCTTTTTACACACACAAACAACTAAAGATAAACTAACCCAAGTAAATAGCTTGTGTATGCAGAATATTAAACGTTGAATGTCAACTGTCTCTGTCTTCCTAAGTCTTATAATTATAATACTATCCACTATCCAGTTCGAGGAAATAGGAAGTTAGCTTAGAGCAAATGTCAATAGGAAGTCGGGTGGAACTTCTCGTAGATGTATGGAAGCTGGTGTAAGGCAAGGGTGTCTTGACTGCATGGAATGGCAAGGAAATCTTTTCTGGACTGGAAAGTCCCAATAAAAAAAATTAAATTAATCACTTAAGCATTTAATTAGCTTGTTCAATTATTCTTGGTCAATACATACTGCGCGTGTAAACATATCATCCCCATGTAATCCATGATAACGGAAATAGAGATTTGGGGAATTCCTACTATTTATTCATAGGAAGGAAAGACTAGGTGGGGAATGCGTAATATTATAGGGTGTAGTTGAATATCTAATAAAATAGTTGCAGTCAGAATGACTTGACTTGGTTTTATTCATGGGGTTTTAAGCTCTGATAATCAATCTATTTTATCTGAGACTATGATGATGGGGAATGGGGACTGTATATATGATGATACATATATATCAATACTAAAGTTTTAAAAGGGTTATGCTATGATATGCTACAGAAATAATGTCCACTGTTGACCGTCGTTGGCGAAAAGTTTTAGGAATCCCTAGATCGGAGAGTGGCATAAAGAGCCAGAGTATATAAAAGCCAAAGCTTCGTCCCATCTCGTACCATTTGCTCCTCAGGATTCTCAGGAAACCGACCCACTTGAACCTCATCTCAGTCTTTGATATCGAAAACCGATTCTCTCCTTAGAACAGACTCCTTTTAAATATTTTCATTCAATTGCAATTCAACCCACCATTTCCAACTGTTGAATTCGAAACAAATCCAATAGACCAAGCAGCCCAGAACTTGTGCTTTCTCAACTACTTTTTGTGTTTGGAAAGGCGACGACAAAGTGAGATTTTTTGTTTGGATTTTAACCAACCATCACCGTTTCACGTTACAAAGGTATGCAAGATTTTTGCTTTTTCTTTTTCGAAATTTGAAAAAACTACATTTTTAATGTTGCCGTTCAATAAATTGAGAGAGCAGGCAGGGAATGGCTTAGAGGTTAAAAGCATGCATTGAATTACTATGATAAGGCATTTAAAAATCCATATTAGGCCAATTATGGGAAATTGCATCGGAAAACCTGACAATAATTTAGATTGCATGCAAGTCATGGTAGTTGGTAAGTGGAATTGTGGAGTCTGAAATCCCATGATCCGTTAGTTCTTAGTTGACACATATGACGATAAGCAGTTGTAGGAGATTGCCTTGCATGGTCAACTTTACGATTTATTGGCCAGTTATGGAGGAGAGCTTATCAAATCTACCGAGCACAACCCTCGGTCTCTGGTCACTGGTGGTAGGTGCCCATGTGCTCCGGCATGGAGTACATATGGACAAAGATATAAGTGTGACCGAAGTCCAATTTATCCTCATTTGAACTATAGATATCCTTGTCGGATTGGCTTGGGCAGAGAAGGTGTGACCTCGCACTTGGCTCTGTTGCAATGTCAGACGTGTAACATAATATTAATTGACAATCAATTTCATTGAGGGTGGACACTGGGAATGAAAATGTCCAAGAACTTTAGTCAAGCATATTCTTTGATAAGCGTAAAAGATAGTGAGGATGACATAACTGAGTATAGAAAGTAATTGGACGTTTCTTATAAGACCATCTAGTCGTCCACCAGGAATTTAGCATGTTATAAAATTAAAAATAAAACCCGGAAAACACAGTCATTTATTTTTTATACACCTCAGTTTGTTTAACTTTCCAATTTCGTAATGGCTCTTTGCTTCTGGAGAATTTATTTTCGTAGTTTTCATAGTAATTCGAAGGTTAATTGTAAGATTGGTCCTCCATAGTGCAATGATCGCCTCAAGCAGGCAATTTCATGGACATTTTATTTAACTAGCTTTAATTATTTATACTCAAATATGTGAGGGTGGATAAGACTGTCTTAAATGATATTTTGTAGCCTCGGGAATTCTAGATTCTAAATTTGCTTAGGGCCTGTCACTCTGTCTCCCTAGTGAGATCTTAAATTTACAATTTGGGAACTTGGAAATTTCCAGAAATCTCCAAACATTCGTTGGAAATTTTGCTGTTTCCGGAAGTAATGGTACAAAAAAGTTTCAGAGGCATGACCTACAAATCTTAATAGAGGTTTCTTAAAACTCAGGTAGATAAATAATCCATCCAGCCAGGCGATTGCGTTTAAGTCAGACTCAGGCAAGATGTGAAATAGCTTGATGAAATTATTTGGGTCAAACCCGTGGGACGTGGGCAGCCTTTCCTTCCATGTACAACCAAAGACTGCTGGGCATAATGAGTTCATCATATAAATAAGTGACAAGCGTCCCTTATCCTAGATCTGATGGATTAAGCCTATGGGCGAGTGAGTCTGGTCTTTCAGTTTCATTCCATGACTGACGTCCACCATTCACTTATCAACTTGTCCAGCATTTCAATTTTCAGCTCAAAGCGTTAGTTTTCTTGAACAAAGAAAAAAAGATTACAGCTTCATGCTTTTTTTGAGCATTTTTATCCTTGATCCTTCCTACTTTAATCACAAGAGTGTTACAATTGTAGAGGGATAGAATTTTGTCTATTGGAAAGCTAAAATATTATAATCCTTTAAGTATGTTTAAAAAAACTGTCGAGTGCCTCTAATCACCCTAGAAAAACTTGGCAGAGGGTCATCCTCTATATAATATCAAATCAAAGATAGTCGAATCAAAATGATTGGGTGGTGGTGCCTAGTTTTTATATTTTTATGAAGGAAAGTCTTGTCTCCATTCATTCAATTCCAGCCCACATTTTACCTCATGAATGGCATCTTTTACATGGCCAGTGTATGTGGTTGTAATAAAATATTTTATGGGATCAAAGAAGTTCTCTTGTCATTAAAATTAATGTAACCATTTCACGATAAGTCCAAAGATATTCGGACTACCAAGCTCGGCTACTAGACCTCTGTAAAGAGTTTGGCTGCCTGTTAAGAGTAGTTATCATTAAAATCTGTATAACTCGATCAGTTTCCCATCTCCAGACACAACATGTACAGGCTAGCTAGCTAAAAAAATACTGCTCTCCAGGCTTTCCAAGGGGGTGTTAGACATGTCTCCACTGTCCAGTTATGTAAATACCCAGGAAGAATTTCGCTTAGCTATGCTATGATTATAATTAGTGATTCGATTTCAAATTGTTCAGACATGAGCCGGCCACTCTTTTCACTGAGCTGAGGTTTCTCAGTATTGTTTTTCTTTGAATAAAAATATCAATAATAGCTTTAAAAGTTTGACCAGCTACAGGTCACTTCATGGGGACAAAGGTCCTAGGAGCAAGGGCAACGGCTTTCAAGGAATAATCGTTGCATGGCAAAAGTAGGTATGACAAGTATTTTAACTAGTAGTGTACTATCTTAATAGTGCCTTGGAAGACCTCAGACGTCACACACGACACGAGCATTTAATTAATCATGTAGAACTCTGCACAATTTATTCATTTGAGAAAGATGATCAACAAGTTGCAGTTTGAACTAGAATTGCTGTCCAGTGCCCAGTTGAACTAACACTTTAATCGTTTAATTGGTTAGCTGGACTAACAAAGGAATGTCATGACCTGGTCGAAGGGTCACCTTCCCATTTTTCGTTGCATAAATAAGTTTTTATTATTAAAACGAACTCTGACTTGGTTTTAGCCCGTTCGTTAGGGCTTATTTAAAGATATGGAAACCCAAAGTCGCTGCTTGGAGAATTAACTGTTTATAATATAATTTATTGATCAAGATAAGAGGATCTTTGAAACTGAACAAAAAAATTATCGGAGGATGAGTAAGTTCAAAAATATTGATTCACTTGTTTACTCAATTTTTAAAAACAAAATTCCGGATAGTCTTGTAGTATATCAACTGGTTTTCTGGAGTAAGACATGGACTCTGATTTCACTTTCATTATTCGTTCCAGTTGTCAACAAGGTAGCAAAATATCGTAGGAAAAAAATCAACAACAAAAATGTTAAAACAAGAATTTAAGACCCCCAGTCACCTCCAAGTATTTACTATCAGCCCGATGATCCTTAATAGCAGTGATTTGAGAATAAATTCCATGCCTCTTTGGCAGCCCTCCCGAATAGCTGTGCTTGATTTAGGGCCGACATTGATATTAATAATTCCAAAGTATTTATAAAGATGACTTGTACATAGTAATGATTTCTCTGTGACTTATTGGACTTTAGTTTTCACGTGATAACCGCATTGTCGATAAAAACAAATTCCTTCTCAAAATAATATCTGACTGGATGTTATTTATTTATTATTCATAAAAAACATAAGTTTATATAACCACTAACGTCTTAGCGTTCTATTATCCTCACCACAAACCAGATGAAATCAATTGCTTTGATCCCTGAAGGAACTAAATGAGAGAAATTCTGCACCATTCGCACTGACAGTCGACAGTTTATCAAATCTGCGATTATTAAGCATAAGAACTTTATAATTAATCGAGCCTTTTGATTAGCACTCGATACATCGGACATAGTTTATACACATAGACGTATTCAAAAGATGATGCTTAGATGCTCGTTAGTGTCACTAGCTCAAGAATTTATTAGTTGATGAACGCAGTGGACCTCGTTTAGGCTGTCCTCCAAGAGTCAAAAGCCATGGTCCCCAACGCATCGCATATTTTACAAGGATGAACAGGATACGTCCCTATGCATGAGTACATGATATCTTAAACGCCTCTGAATTATTCACAAAGAAACACTTGAACCAGAACCATCTCAGACGCCTAATTAAAACCAATTAATTCAAACTTGCAATCGTAAACTTTTTCATTTTAGATGGAAGTCAAACCCGTATACCTTGCAGTCACTCTCCTAGTTCTCCTCATCGCAGTACAGGAATCAGTCGCAAAACCTACGATAACAAATGCGTGGGCTCAATACCATGATCGGTTTGGAATTCACGACCCTCATCGAAGGACTACTTCCGAGCAGTGTGAGCAATCGGTAAGTGATACACGAGCTTATATATATATTGTTCAACTGTTAATTAATGTCGACGCAGGTCTAGATTTTTTGCAAGAATAGCATATTAAGTAATTTAAACTTAATCGCTCAACTGTTTTATTCAATTTCAGACCCGAGAGGTACGAGAACTGTGTCAAAGATGTGCCAAAGTGACAAAGTCTAAGTTAGCCTACCCAATGTGCTGTGAAAGCAGAGAAAACGCGAGGGAGTGGTGTCGACAGTTGTTAATTGTGGGATAAACTCCCGTCACATCTTCATAATCATAGACTTTTCTCATTACACACTCTTCTCAACAAGTTTTAAACTTTTAAGTATTCCCAAGACTTCTATTCATAAACTTTTAACCCACGGGTGACCCAGGGAGCAAAGGAGATGTACTCAAGCTTTTCATTTGAAATCCAAATCTAAATTCTCTCTAAATGAAATGAAGGCAAGCAGCCGAATAAAAAAAATGTCCGATGGGATAACTGGAATTTAATGAAAGGAAGACAAGGGACTCAAAACTTGAGACTTGGGTTTCTGGAAACGAAAAAATCTTTCGGATTCTGAAATCTCAGATCAAGATCAATTCTAGGATTCCAAGAAACTGACGATAACTCTACCATCCTCAATCAGTTATGCATTAGAAATATCTGGCAGAATCTCTGTCTCTGGAGGACTACCCACTACCCCCTCAACATGCTGTCTTAGTACTCTTAGTGTACAAATATTCCCAACATATCGTTTACAGACATTCCATACCCTTGATAACAAGTTTCTCAGTTCATATTTCGCCAGAATTTCAGCCCTTCAAAAACCATATTACAATATGTACGAACATCTATACACAAATTAAATCGCCGTATTTCCTTATCTTAATGTTTCCAACCAATTTAACCAATTCCAACCAATTTAAAATCTTCCAAGACTCACTTACTGGGAATTCAAAAACACGAAAAAACAAAAGATTCACACACCCATACCACAACGTCCACACCACAAACTATCATTAGCACACCACAAACCACAAACTCCCAAATAGTATTATTATATAATCCCTTACCCAACGTTAAAAAGTGAGAATGAACATAGTTAGCGGAATGAATAGGGCGATTGTGATTTTTAGTGATCAAATGTGGATGCTTGATAGAATGTATTTTTTGAGATGTTGTCATAATTTTCGAGCTAACATAGGACTTTTTTTTTTTAAATCCACACTATAAAAAAAGCTGCTGTACGAGAAAAGTATTTAATGTCATTTATAAATGGACTCCCCATTGTACATAGCCCCACCCCCAAGAAGGAGTGCTAAGGTTGTTTTAGAAAGCGTGAATGTGTGTGTCCCTTGAAGTTCCGGAGTATGATGATGATAATTTTTTTAGACTATTATATTATGATTATGACGTTGTGTTTGCCGAGGTGGCGAATGCAGAACTTATTTTTGACTGTGATTGTCCATGTTCATTTTTAAGACGGAGGACAGGAAGAGGTTTTATTTATTCTTATTTTTATGATACACTTTTGAGACAGTTTGAGAGGATTTCAAGAGATCAAGCCAAAGTTGGTGAACAAAAAATGAAATGTACTTGTAATTCTTATTAGAAGAATCCCTTGTTGTAGGTTTATTAGTCTGAGCGCGTCAGAGTGTGTAAAATTAATGATTCGATTGCCATGTACACTCTGTGTTTAAATGTGCCAAATAAACGTTAGTTGATATACGAAATCAGAAAATCGTGTTTTGGGGCTGTTGTCACATTTTTTGATTCATATACAAACGTATTCATAATTATCGGAGGGATCTGGCATGATCATATAATTCATATATACTATACACAAAAGAGCGAATCGTTCAAGAACCTGTTGGCTCCTTGTTGCCATCCATAAAGCCATAGAAGCAAAAGCCCTTTCTGACTTTGACTTCCCAAATGCCATTAGGATAAATAATAAATAACTGAATTGCATGACTGCTGTCGACGATCTTATGTAAAACATTTTTCCACCCCCCAATCATCTATAGTCGGCTTATCAAATCCCGTTGAGATTAGTAGAGGTTGGATATTTTTACATGATACAAGGATAACCCTTGGCACGGGGACAAAGGCTGAAGATGAGTTTATGCAATGGAATAAAAAATTCCGATGCCAAAGATCGGACTTTGAACGATTCCGAGTTTTTCCCTTAAAAAGAAACCAGATCGGGTACCTGAAGACTTGTACTTCATAAGTAGATATCTAAACCAGAAGTAATTGTTTCTTCTGGGTAAAATGGGTGACGCATCTTCATATAGAAACACCTGACGAAAACAATCAAGGTTGAAAAAATCAATAAAACAAAAGTCTCATGGGCCACGCCCACACTTGGAAACACTGCAGATGTGTTTGCAGCCCCCATAATGAATATTCAATAATAAACGAGTCTGTTGTTCGTTGGCGACTGGCAGTCTGGCTTGACCAGTAGTCCAAAAGGTTGTTTTATGTCTTGTGTAGGAAATTCCCATGATGATTCCACACAATACTTTTGATAACTTCAAACCCGACGACTCACAAGTGAGTCACAAGAAGACTTTTGAGTTATCCAACTCGAAATCCAATTTGCTTCATCTTTTGCATATGTTTAGAGAGAACCTGACTTTCGAAGGATCAACGGCCACAAGGGTTACTTTGGTTTATACCCATGGGCTGAATTTTATGAACTTTTGCCTTTTCCTCCTAAAATTTTTCCACTCTTCAAATCTGAGTCATTGTGATTTGTTATAAATAATAAATAATACATGCTACATATTTTTATATGAGAGGCCGGCTTGGAAGTTGGAACCATCAACTGATCTCGTGCACAACCACTGACCGTCATATTCCTTAGTTCGGTTTATAGAGCAATATTATATGCTTTTACTGACGCAAACCAAACTACATAAATAATAAAAGGAGAGCTTGGTATGATGAAGCAAAGGAGTTAATACTTGTTACATTCAACAGAAACTTATCTAACACACATAAACAAGTACCAACCTTCAATTTGGGTAACTAAGAATGATGGCCTGAGGAAAACCAAGAAAAATTAAAAATATCAAGGCTATAAAACTTATTAACTGATCAATTTATCTTTTGGTTCTGTCCAATGAAAGGCTGGGACGAATCTAATTACCCAGAGGACATAGCTTTGACAACCGATGTAATGAATGACATGTTGCTTCAGGGAACGATGACTTTAGTTAACCCCAAAACAGTTAGTTTTATTCAATATTTATTACTTTTTAATTAATTTTGAATATACACTTATGTGGTAGCTATTATAGAGATGTAAGGAATTACCAGAATTCGTTCGAATCCACTTTAGTCAATCATGAATGAGTCGCTTTAATATTGCATGTTACCTTTAAGGTGCTTTTCAGTATAATTGAAAGCTGTGGAGGCATTATCTTAGTTTAATTGTAAGTGCCACAACCGTACGTACATAAATTACCAAAACCGGCAGATACTCATATCCCATCAAAATATATTGCTCACAAACTCTCCATAGCCCTTAACCACTATTCCTAACATTTATGGTAAATTCCACAGGTTTACAGCAATTATTTAAATTCAGACAGTCATCATTACCAAAACATAATACCATCAGATTTCACAAACGGTGCAATCAAGATGAGTGCATCGACAGGTAACAATCTGCCAGAATTATCCGCTTCTCTAACTGAATTATTTTAGAATTATTAGTTTCAGTAAAACAAATACACCATGAATTGAAAAGTAAAAATCAGTTCAAATCGAAACTGGGAATGGTTGATTGAACAGTGGATGTAAATTCATCTCTGCAGAACATAACAGGACTTGGAGACCAAATAAGCACTAATTGCTACTTAGTATTGTTACATAATTTCAATTATAAACCTGTTCAAATATAGGAAGTCAAAATGAATTCTAATTATTTTAAAAGGTTTTAAATTCTTAAATGTAATTTCAACCGTTTATGTAGACGTCCTTCGTACATCTTATAGAAAATGTGCATTATTATTAGCAACTTATTATCACCTATGTAGCCTTGTTAGAAAAGTGTAGACTGTGGTTTTAGCGTTTCGAAATCTTATAACTTAATCTTTCCTAAGTTTTCTTCGCCGAGATTGAGATGGGGCATCAGTCACAGAATCTTCTTCATTCTGATCAGGCTCATCATTCTCCGCTTGAGATTCCTCGTCTTGAATTTCTTCTGTGACTTCGTCATCAGACTAATTAGAGAGCAGAATTTGGTTTGAATATTTACATATGCTGTCTTAATTTATAGTTTGAAAAATATTCGCTACTTACGTCCTTTTCCTTCACTCCATATTTAGTCTGTTCAGCATAAGTAGCAGACGACTTTCCAGGAGGGTAAATGCAGTCGATAACGCAAACCAAAAGCTAAAAATGAAGTTCAGCGTTTTCATATTGTGTCAATTTAAAATCTAATATCCAATATCCGGCTTTTTTGTTGAATTAAAAGCTTACCAAGCCGAGAACTAGCCCAATGAGAATTGTAGCGAGTCCGAAAATCAAATAAGCAGCCCATGCTGGAATTCCATATTCTTCTAGCATTACGTTCATCATATTCTATAAATAATTAAGAACAAAATTGACAACTATTAGCTTAACTCATCAGTACTCGGATAAGTTGTTTAATTAAAAAAAGTTGAGTCGAGTTGTCAATTACCCTCAAGCCCATAGAAATTTTGTAGAACTGTGAGACGATTGTCATCTGGATAGACGAAGGAGACTGCCAGGATGAAACTGGATCAAGGGTCTCCCACCTTTTTTCTTCCACAAATCCCATAAATTCTTCCTTGGACCTTGAACCTTTATACTGACGGAATGTGCCTTGTTTCACGTGAAATATTGTAGGCAGAGCTGAAGAAAAATATAGGAAACCAACTATCAATAGGCACCGAGAAAACCGTACCTTAGAATCGCAATGGCAATATCCAAGATCAACAACCACTAGATCTTAGAAAGAATTAAGTAACTCGTGGGTACAGATTTGAATCATTCCTTCCTGAGTATTTTGGACATTTCTAATTTGAATTCGGACATTAAAAGAGAGTTATAGCTTTTTGACCACTTTTTTAGCCCGAGCCAGGGCTTATGTGATCACCGTGTCCGTCCGTCCGTCCGTCCGTCCGTCCGTCCGTCTGTCCGC